>CM036998.1:2838225-2898225 GCA_020854095.1 Dasyurus viverrinus | reverse complement strand
GGGGGGTGCGTGTGACTAACACCCTTCTGCAGGAGGGGAAACCGAGGCTCAGCCCCACACGGAGGCCGCGGGGAGCCGCAGGTCCCCGAGCAAGGACAGCAGCACCCTGCTCAGTCACTGCGCAGCGAGTTCCCTAGCAGGACCGGAGCCCGGGTCCCGGCTCCGGGCCAGCCCCTCAGCTCTCCTCGGTGTGTGCCCACGGAATGCCGCGACTGAGCGCCGACTGTGTACCCAAACAGGCCCGGGGCTGCCCGGCGGCCCCCTCACCGGATCTGGCTGGTCTGCTCCTCGATGGCCTCCACGGCGCTCTCCACAGAGCTCAGCAGGGACTGGATCTGGTTGGCCGTCTCCTTGAGAAGAAAGCGGGTCACGAACTGGTCCACGTTGGATCCCCCCTCGTAGACCTGCGGCGGGAGGGCAGGGAACGAAGCGTGAGGCGCCCAAAGCTGGGGCCGCCGAGGCGGGAGGGGTGCTGGAGGAGGCGCGGGGGCAGTCCGCGCCCCCTCCCCCAGCAGCTCCCCCTGCTCCCCCAAGTCAGCAACACGCAGCGAGAACAGCCCACCCTCCCCTTGCTGGTGCACCCCTGGCACTCCCGAGCCCGAGGCATAGAGAGCGCCCCTCCCTAGTCTTAGAATTGAGGACTTGGTCAGCTATTAATGCCTACTGTGGGCCAAGCACTAAGTCTGGGGGAAGCAATGAGAAAGTCACAGTCTGATGGGTAGGAGAGCAGAGAGGAGGGCTCTGGGGGCGGCGCTGGTACCATCGTTAGGAGAAGGGAGGGGGGAGGGAGGGAGGGAGGGAGGGAGGGAGAGAGAGAGAGACAGACATGAGACACAGAGAGACAGAGACAGAGAGACAGAGAGAGAGACATGAGACACAGAGACAGAGAGAGAGAGAGACAGACAGACAGAGAGAAAGAGAAAAAGGGAGAGAGAGAGGGAGAAAGAGAGAGAGAGGAGGGAAAAACATACACAGAGATAAAGACAAAGAGACAGAGATAGAGAGAGGAGGACAGAGAGAGAAACATAGAAACACAGGGATGGGACTGAGAGATAGAGGGAGAGAGAGAGAAATGGAGAAAGAGGCAAGAGAGAGACAGAGAAAGAAACAGAGAGAGACAAAGATGAAGAGAGAGATAGAAGGAGAGGAAAAGAGAGAGAAAGAAACAAGACAGAGAAGCAGGAGGAAGAGGAAGATGAGAAAATGGAGGACAAGGAGGAGAGGATGGTAAAGGGAAGGGGGAATAAAGGGAAAGAAAAGGAGGGGAGGACAAAAGGGAAGACAGAAAGGACAAAGAGTGGGAAAGAAGGTAGAGGAGGGGAGAGAGAAGAGGGGAGAAGGAAGACAAAAGGACAAAAAGAGAGTGGGAAAGGACCAGGGGAGAGGAGAGAGAGTTGTCAAAAATACAGGGACAAGGACAGTCCTTGTCAGGGAAAGACAGTCAGGGAAAGAACAAGGTTAGAGAACAAAGTTAACACAAAGAGTGATGGGGAGATAAGGAGAAACAAACAGAAATAAGGGGAGAGACAGCCAGAAAGTCAGTAACAATGAGCGAGGCAGAATCAGACAGAAGAAAAAACAATGGCGCTATCTTCACAGACCAGGCAATTTCATGGACTGTTTGAGATGGCTTTGTAATTGAATGGATGAAGGGGAAGGATTTGCTGTGGGTCAGACTGTCTTTTTGGAAAATTAATTAACATTCAGAAAATTACTTTGGGTTCTGATATTTTTGCTGAATTATAATCACTGATTAGCCTTCCCAGTTAATTTTTTAAAATAAAAACCAAGTGCCTACGATCTGTTCCCCTGTGCCCCGAGTTCTCTGGCTGCACCAGTAAGTAATCTCTTGGTGTTCAATCATCCCAGTCGTGCCTGATTCTCCGTGGCCCTATTTGGGGTTTTCTTGGCCCAGACACCGGAATGGCTTGACATTTCTTTCTCCAGCTCATTTTACAAATGAGGAAACTGAGGTAAACAGGAGAAAGCAGCTTGCTTAGGGTCTCACAGCTAGTAGGTGTCTGAAGTCAGATTTGAACCTGGGATGCTGAGTCTTCCTGATTCCAGGCCCGGTGCTCTGTCCATTGTACCACCTGGCTGCCCACCGGGTAAGTAAAGGATCTGGGATTACAATCCAACTACAACCACCCCTTTCTCCGGAGGTGAAACCTCCTAGATCCCTGGGGGCTGGCCAGTGAGGTGGAAGTCTTCCTCCTAAGGAAAATGGCATCCCTGGGGGTGTTTCATCATCCCCCTCAGAGGGGGATCTGCTGGAAAAGGCAGATGGTCCCTTCAGCACCTCAGGGGGTTGATGGGGTAGAGAAGAAACATGGATCCCATTCTCCTCAACCCCATAATAATGACTCACATCAGAGACAGCTTTATGGCTTACGGGGCTGATCTTGGTCTCTGGGTCTCGGCTCTCGGCCCAAACCCTACCTCCTGCGAGAGGCTTTGCCCGGCCCCCCTTCCCATCCCTGCCTTCTGCGACGACCCTCCGCTTCTACACTGTGCGTCTTGTTTGTCCACAGCTGTTTGCGTGCTGTCTTCCCTATTCAGTTGTGAGGACGTGGATTTTTGTTCTTGTTTTTGGTATTCTCAGTACTTCCCAATATATCTGGCACACAGAAGGCGCTAAATAAATACTAGTTGACTGACTTGATTCACATCAAAGTAGGGAGTGCAAGTATCTTTATTCCCATTTTATAGATGAGGAAACTGAGTCTCAGAGGGGTAAGGTAATTTCCTCTCGTCAGGACTAACCCTGTCCTAGAAGGGGAGCACACGCTGGGTCTCCCCACAGACGGCACTTCGACTGCTTCCCTTTTAGCTCCGAATGCCCGACTCTGATCCCCAAGAGCAGGAGGTTTTGTACACAAAAGGGGCTCCGTGAGCAGTAAGCAGAATCCAAGGAGTGACCTTCCATTTTCTCTTCTCTTTTCCCAATTTCTTCTCCTCTCTCTCCCCAGGCCAGCCAGCACAGGGTCAGAGGCACATGTTGCCAGATGATTTACAAATATTCTCCCACAATTACCCTGGCAGGAAGGCACGGTGCGGTCTCCATCTCACAGTTGGGGAAACGGAAACACACAGTTAAGTGACTTGCCCAGAGTCATCTGGAGGCTGTGTTTGACTTAGAATCTTCTCCCCTCTAGGACCAGCACTCCTGTCTTGTATGTTATCCCATGGGTAACTGGCAAACCCATGGAGCTTCTTCAGGGGACCTCCTTCCAAACGGTGCTTTCACTGTGCCGTAGCTATCAGGGGCGCGGTGGGGGAGGTCTGGGTTCGGATCCTGACAGTGGGATGGGGGAGGGCCCATCACTCCCCTTGGTCACAGGATTGTCACCATTATAGACCTGGGCTCTTCCTGCGTGGATCGCTATTGTGGAGCTCTGGAGCAGGTGTGGACCTCCTCACAAAGGCCCCGTGGGAAGGAGGGATGCAGGTAACCGGCAGCCTGCAGCGCAGTGAGGACCCAAGCCATGAAACCCCCCCTAAGCCATAAGGGAGGTCCTGAGCATGGGACAGTGGATGAATAGCCTAAGCTCCACTGGGGTCCTGGCACTAGGAGTTCTTCCTATAGAGGACTGAAGTCTCCAGGTTCAGGGACACATATGTCCTTCTGAATCCTCCTAAAACGGGGCTTCCCCAGACACGGCGAGTCTCCCCCATACTTGTCCCTTTGCTTGTGGGTCCCCAAAGGACCTACACGAGGGAACGGCTCTCCTTCCAGACCTGGGGAACCCAGCCCCTAGTTTCTGCATCGCCAGCTCGGTGACTGGTGTATAGAGAGTAAGCACTTAATAAAGGCTTGGTTCTCACCTTCTTGGTGTAGCCCATGGCCTTCAGGACAGAGTGGTTCAGGGTCTCCAGCGAGGCTAGGACATCCTCATAGTCCCCCATGTGGTCCACAAAGTAATCTGCAGGAAGAGAGCAAAGGGCACTCAGATCTTGCATAGGATGATAGAGAAGGCCATGGCCCTAAATTGGGGGGATGATGGAGGGCATTCATAGATGAGGTACAGGCAAAGGGAGAAATGAAGGCTGTCAGTGGGGAAAGTAAGAGTGGATGGCACTGGCTTTGGGAAACTCCTCACTTACCAGCTGCATCCTGGGGCTCCTCTTGCCCCCTTCTCCCAGTTTTTCCTCTCCCCAAGGCTCTCCTATCTAGCTTTGTTTGGAAACTTCATTTCCATAGATATCTTTGGCTTTTCCCCATGCTCCCCTCGGGTGTCCTCCATCCCACCCCAATTAACCCTAGGGACACCTACCGCAGAGCTCTTTGGTGTCCACATGGCTGCCGAGGGAGGAAGGAAGGGAGAGAACAATGGTGAGTCAGTAAACCTGAATCTGCCCAACCCCAGGGAGAGGTGACAGGGAGAATGATTTCCCCTGGGATGGAACCCCTAGGCTTGGATCCCAAATGAAGGGGGGAAGGCAGTATGGCCATCTTGGAATAAAGACGTCTCCAGATCCTTGCCTTGAGTAATCCTGTGAAATCACTTAAAAAAAAGAAACTTGGTTTCCTCATCTACAAAATGAGAGGGTTGAATCTGATGGTCTCTATCCTTCCAGGTTTAAGTCTATAATTCTTTGGGATGGGAGGGTCCTCCTTAAAGACAAAGAATTCTTGTTTTCGATTTACCATTAGAGTGACTAATGAACAAGAAGGAAGGAGGAAGGGATTATTTCCATATAGAATTGGTTAAAATCTGTAGAGTTCTCAGGGAGGACCCTGGAGGTCTCTGGGCAGCTTCCATAAGTATGTTCCATCCTAACCACAGAATGTTAGAGTTAGATTGGACCCTAGAGGTCACCAAGCTCAGCCCCTTAACTTTACAGATGAGGAAACCTGCTCCTTCAGTGACTGACCATATGCTGAAGAATAAACATCCATCACCATTTGGGGATGAAAGTAAGGAAAAGGAGAAGAGAAAATGAGCTCAGGGAAGGGACTTAATCAGGAATGACTGAACCCAATCCAAGGGTAACAGAACCATTGAGTCAGGATTTAGTTGTTAATTGACTAGTCCAGGGCCATACCACTAAGAAATGGCAGAGCCAGGTCCTGCACCTTCACTCTTAAGCTAGAGTTCTTCCTGACTCATCACCTTTAGAACTGAGCACCCAAGGAGTGAAAAAGGACAGATTGGACACTGGATGGAGAGGATCTGTGGCTTTGAGCTCAGCCCTGTTTGGTGGGGTCAGGAATAATGGCAATGCAAATGGAAGCCTCTGTGAGCTTCTGTTCCCACTCCGCCAATAAATGCCTGACAGGTGGCCTGTGTGAGGCCCGCAGAATTGCCCACCACCGTATCCCCCACGGGGGGAGAGATGAAAGAGCATGATGCAAACTGCTGAGAGAAACTGGAAGTTCAGAAAGAGGGGGGTGTGGAGAGTGAGGGAACTTGTTGTCAAGAAACCGGAGAGAGAAAACAGCAGGAGATGAAGGGAGCAAAGGCTGCTGGAGGGGGCCAGAAGAAAGGGTTGGAGAGCTAGAGTCAGGAGGGGTAGGCTGGGGAGTTAGGTACCCAGGAGAGTCAGAGCTGCCCCTGAAAACCAGGGAGAGCCTGGCTGGCTGGCAGGGGAATCAGGTGCCCAGGAGAGTCAGAGCTGCCCCTGAAAACCAGGGAGAGCCTGGCTGGCTGGCAGGGGAATCAGGTGCCCAGGAGAGTCAGAGCTGCCCCTGAAAACCAAGGAGAGCCTGGCTGGCTGGCTGACCAGAGGCTCATGAAGGCAATGGCTCAGACTAAATTAAAGAGAAAGCCCTATAGGAATCAGCCAGAAAGTAATTTAATCCTTCAGTGACTGACCATGGCTGGTCCTCTTCAAAAACGAAGTACAAACAACCACCACCGTCAGAGGATGAGAGTAAGGGAAAAGGAGAAGAGAAAATAAGTGTGGGAGAGAGAGACTTAATCAGGAACAACTGAATACAATCCAAGAGCAACAGAACCACTAAGTCAGAATTCAGGCAGCTTCAGAGGCAGGTCAGAAAGGAAGGATGAATAAGTCCAAGGATGGGGCTGAAGGAACGAGCTGGCCAGCCTTGAAATGAAATCTACAGAACAGCCTGTGAGCATCAGATCATTCTATTAAGAGGAGTTAATAGAATTCTGAGATTGTGCACCCACAACTCACTTATTCATATATGTTTTAACCATTAAGATTTTTAAAATTCAAATTAAAAAATTTTTTTACAACACCTAGATTTCCCATTGCATTCCTCTTCTTTCCCCTCTCCTGAGGTTTTTTTTTCCCAGTCACCAGTCAATGTCCAATATCCAACATTCATTCATCCTTCTACAAAGCAAGTCTGATGGAATCAGAATTTACTGTCTTTATCAATCATTTGTTACCCATTCATTTTCTGGTTTATTCATTCATTCATCTATTTGTTTGTTTATTTATCTATTAATTTGACATGCTAGGTGCTGATGGGGATACAAAAATAAACTCCTGGGGGCTATGATCTATTTCATGTAGCTCTATCTTCAGAGCCTAGAACATAGCAGTAGGCTGCTTAAGAAATGTTTCCTGATTTGAATTGAATAGTTTCTGCTGTCACAGAGCCGACAGTCTGACATTATTGCTAATTGCCTTCATATCTGTCTAAGTTTTGTTTCCTCAAATAGACCACAACCTTGAAGAGGGCAGGAAGTGTTTATTTATTTATTTTGTATCCCTCACGGGGCCAAGTATAAAGTTAGACACAAATTGACCTCAGCAAATATGCATGGATCATGGAGACTTTCTCCACCTGTAGCTTTAATGGTTCTGGACATACTCATCCTGAATGATTCAGGATATGTGGTGCCAAAGGATGCTATGCAGGAAACGCAGGAAGGGTCTGCAAAGAAGCAGAAGGGGAAAGCTTTGATCTCCAGGACACTGTCCTGTGTAGGGGAGGAAAAATCTATTTCACCTGGATGTTGACCAAATGTCTGAGCAAGGAAATCTTCTACTTAGGAAGCTTCAAGACCCTCACACGAAGATACAAAATATATAAAACATTTACCCACCTCAGCTCCAGGGATATCATTACCCACTGGTGTTCCACCTTCACAGTGAAAACCTCTTTCATCTCTCCCTGTGCTTTGGCCAACCCTAAATGTATTTTTTGTTCTCACCCTTTCTCTACCTTTCCCTGTTTTTCCAAGTCATCAACTCTTCTGTCCTTAAACTTCTTTTTTTCTAATCTTGACCTGATTGTTAACCCATTTTACACTGCTCCACATTCAAATCTCTGATCTCTTTGTTTGATCAATACTCATTCCTTTCTAATTCCCACGATTTTGCCTTCTCGCCTCCTCTTCTGGTACACTGACATACATTGACAGAAGAAGTCAGGCATCCAGGTTGACTGTTCCATTATGAAAATGTTAACTAATTTCATCTGGGTCCTTCCCACTACATGGCAATCCCACTGCTCCCTGATGAAGCACCACTTGTTCTCAAGGCTTCCATTCTGAATTTTCTCTTCTTCTCAAGGTACATATATCATCTCCATCCTTACTCTCTCAGCAGAACACATTGTCTCATATTTTGCCAACAAAACTGAAGCCATCTGTTGTGAGTCTCCTTTTCTTCTTAATCCCATACCTTAAGTACTTTGAGCAACAGCTATTTCCCATTTCCTACTCTGAAGAGGTATCCCTTCTCTTCGACAAAACTAACCTCCCTACTACCATTTCCAAAGCTGTTTCTATCATCTCTCTAATCTCCAGTCTTTATCCACTGGCTCAATAGTCTCCTGGATTTCAGATTATCCTCTCTCGAGGTTCCTTCCACACACCTATCAAACTGATATTCCTAAATCACAGTGTTCATGTCAGTCCCTCTACTCAAGAATTCTCAATAGCTCTCTATTGCCTCTGGGATAAATGTAGCATTTAAAGCCCTTCACAAAAAGCCTTCAATACATATTTCCTGAATTATTTCCTAGTATTTCCTCTATATTCTAGCCAATCTAGCTTACTTGGGGCACCCTATATACAACATTATGGTTTGTTACTTTCCATGGGATGGCCATCATGTCTAGAATTTTTTCTCCCTTCACTTTCACTTCCTGAAGTCCCTAGATCCATTCAATGATCATCTCAAGTGCCATCTCTTACGTTCCTGCCTCCTCTCCCCAAGCTCCCTTGGAAATTAATGTCTTATCTTCATATATTGTTTCTCCTCAGTAAAATGTAAGCTTCTTGAGGGCATGGATTGTTCTAGTTTTGTCCTCAGTGCTTGGCCCTTTGCACTCAGCACAATACTAGCTGACTAGTTCACTGACATAGTAGTAAGTGAATAAATGTTTTTTGAACTGAATAAGAAAAGTCTATGGGTGCAGGTCATTGGTCAGAAAGGGCCCGGGGATTCAGGTCATTGGGAAGAGAGTGCATGGGGAGGACAGAGGAAGTGTCCTATGAAGTTAGGTTAAGGAAGGAAAGCCCTTAGACTTGGAGTTAGGAAGTTAGGAAGACAGACTTTCAGGAGAGGTCCAATGTAAAAGGTCTAAGGGTTTCAGTGGATATAAACTCAATAGGAATCAAGAGGGAGTTGGTGTTCAGTCATTTTCAGTCATGATCAAGCCTTCATGACCCCATTTGAGATTTCCATGGCAAAGATACTGGAGGGCTTTGCCATTTCCTCCTCCAGCTCATTGTATGGAGGAGGAAACTGAGGCAAACAGAGTTAAGTGACTTGTTCAGGGTCCCACAGGTAGTTAATGTCTGAGGCCAGATTTGAGCTCAGAAGATGAAATTCCTTGACTCTGGACCCAGCCCTTTACCCACTGGCCACCTAAATGCCCATAAAAGGGTCAATATGGTACAAGATTAATGCCATTTTAGGCTGCATTAAGAGAAGCAAAGCATCCAGAATGAGGGGAGTCATTGATCAGATAGATAGATAAGAGACATGTACACCCATATACATAGAAATATGTTTATGTGCATATGGATATATATAGGTAGACATACGTACATATACATAGATAAGTATATGTGTGCACACATATATATATGCATACATACATGCGTGTGTATGTATGTATGTGTGATTAGAAAGACAGATATCTTCTGCATTGTTCAAGGCGTGTCTGGTTCTGGGTTCCACGTTTCTGGAAAGCCATGGGCCAACAAAGAGAAGCCAGAAAGATGAGAAGACTAGAAGACATGTGCTGGAGTAATCTCTTGAAAGAAATAGGGGTGATTATCCTGGAGAAGAGAAGGCTTAGGATAGTCCCAGAGGAGAGAAGCAGATTTAAACCTTTACTGAAGGCTGGCCAGGAGGGCCATTGGTTGGGGAGGTGGCTGGAAGGATTCTTAATCAGGGCTGAGATAGCCTCTGAGATCCCTCATAAATCTAAGACTTACATGAGTCTATGGGCTGGGTTACTCAGAACCTAGTAATCTCAACAAGTTATGGCTCACTTACACAGTGAGTGAGGTGGCAACAGACTTCTGGGACCGTACCTAGCTCATCACCCCAATCCATGTGTTCCTAGGAGATTCCTTTTCTTTATTTCTCCATTAGCATACTGAGGAAATGGATCCTGATCTTCTCTCTTAAGAGGTTGGGGAAGATTTTGGATGTGGAGACCCATTAATCACAATGGAAGCAATGAGGATCCTCTAAGGTCCCTTAAGACTCTGTGAATTTAGTCCAGTATATATTAGACATATTCCCTTGAAAAGTCAAGCAAAGCATTTTTTAGACAAGCTGCTGTTTTTAAATTAGGGAAGCTACCCATGGTCTTCCTTTCACTAGCAAAGAAAATTGAAAATCATATGAGAATGGCTGTCTCGCTCTTCTATTTTCTTGCCCAAACCCATGCATTTTGATAAGCATAGCCACAAAGCCATGAACACCTAGAATATATATATATATATGTGTGTGTGTGTGTGTGTATATATATATATATATATATATTTATATTTATATTTCTAGATGCCCCCAGATTGGGGAAACGTAAGGACTTACTTGGTATTATCAGAGTCAATCGTGTGAAAGAGCTTCTCGAGTTCTTCTTCATTAAGGACACCATCCGAAAAAAACAGCTGGAATTCTTCCAAGGACAGCTTCCCATCATCTGAAAGAAAGAAGTCATAAGGCGAAGGATTGGGAGATAAAGAGCAACACTATGATCCTTTGGGATCAAGAAGCAAGGAGAATGGAAAGTCATATAAACACCAAGACCCAGAATCCCAATCACAAATAATCCCCAAACTGAGAGATGACCTTCACTCTATCGATGATCACCAAATTCAAAAAATCCCAAATCTAAATAATTCCCACTCAACAGAGAATCCCTCAACCCCAGATAATGCCCTCACATATAGAATTCTCCAACATAGTTAATTCCCAAACTCAGAAAAGCTCAAACTTAAATAATTCCCACTCAACAGAGAATCCTCCAACCCCAGGTAATGCTCAAACTTCAAATGCTTCCCCTAAATCCTGACTTTCATGGTGAATATCCTAGATCACTAATTTAGGGGCACAGGGAGCCCACATTCTACTTCCTATCCTCCACTGGCTCCCATATCTGTAATAAAGGGGCATCCTGCCTTTCACTCCCTAACATCAACTCTTCCCCAAATTTTGTGAAGTCCAGGCCTGGCTGCAGAGAATGGGCTTCCATCTGTCTATCTCCCTTCTATCTGACTGGTCTTCCAAAATCTTTCCTATTATTCATATTCCCAGTACCTTCTTTTCCCCAAGAGTGGGACCAGCCAGGGTCCTCCCTTACCTCAGACTGCTCTGTCCCTAGTTCAGGGAAGGCAGGCCCTCGTAAGAAAGACTTACTTAGCAGGAAAAGAGGCCCAGGTCAATCTGTCTTTCCTCCAGCAGTTCTGAGCAGCAGACGCATAAATCATAAGACTAGCTCCAGAGCTAGAAGGACCTCAGAGGCCATTTAGCCTCATTTTACATTTGGGGAGGCTAAGTAATTCCCCCAATGTCTGAGCATCTGAGGCAAGATTCAATCTTAGAGCCTCTCACTCTAAAATCCCAGCTCTTTCCATTGTCTACTGCCTCCCATTAGGAAGAAGTCCTTTGCCCAGACCTTCATGGAGTAATCCTCCTCTGCCCATGAAGCCAGAACTCATTCTGAATGCTTCAGGGGCTGCAAAGACACAGGAAACTTGAGTGAGCTTTCCAAGGGGCTCAGAAGCAAACGCTTAACATACAAGAGCTCAACATCAGCACCACACTCTTGTTTTTCTCAGCCTAAGTCAGGCTCCAGGAGCACGGGGTTCTTGGGTTTATTTCTGGTCTAACCAACTGCCTCGATGACTTCCAATCTAATTGGGTGTCTGGCTTTTCTCCTCCAGGGAGATGGCCCCCTAGTAGAGATGGGTACCCAGGATACACAGACGAGCTCCATCTGCTCATCCTTCCCTCCCCTCCCCACTTTAGTTCCTCCTGCCTCCTTTCTCTCCCGTTACCCCAGAGACTGGTAGGCAGAGCTGTTGGAACCCCCTCCCCATCCTTCTTGATGAGATCAGAGACAACCCCACTAAGAGGGGCCTCTGGTTGTCTTGGGTAATTGGGGAGGAGGACCCCAGCAGTGAGCACTTCTCTCCGACAGACATCAGGGATTGGGCAGAAGAGTGTTAATTACTCCAGAGCTGAATCTCTCCTTGATTAGCTAGGAAATCCATCCATTGTTTTCTGTTTCTCAAGGCACTGCTTTGACCTCTCCAGCTGATCTATTATCTCATTATTTTTCTTCCCTAAACTTCTCTCACAACTGACTGGACCCTGTCTGTGGTCACCACTATGCATGGGGGATACTGGATTCAAAATCTTGACTTTGTGGTAGATTTTTCGCTTTTTGTTATTCAAAACTCCATGAGATTTTTCTTTCCCACTTACAGCTAAAATCTCTTTTATTTGTTGTTATCTACACCTTCCTCTAATTAGAGTATGAATTCAGTCAGTCAATAAATATTTATTAAGCACCTACAATGTACCAAGCTCAAAGTGCTTTGCATATACTTTTCCATTCATTCATCTGTAGCCAATCAAGATCAGGTCCTATCTCAACATCAGCCACATTCATTTCCTCTTCTCTGATTCCACTGCCATCATCCCCAGAAAAGGCCTTATTACCGCTTGCCTGGATTATTGCAAATAGCTCTCACAGAATTTATCCCCTCCACTCTCTTCCACCTCAATCTCCCACCAGACTACTGCCAACATTATCTTTGTTATAAATAGATCCAGCTTTGTCACTCCTCTACCCAAAAGTCTTTGGTGGCTCCCTATTACCTCTAGGATAAAGTATAAATTCCAGACCTCATAATCTATCATTACTCTAATTTTCTAACCATCTCTACCACCCAAACTCTGCTCTTAAAATGGAATCATCAACACCCGCTAAACCTTCTCTGTGTTCTCATGCCTCAATGTCTCTGCTGAAACTGGTCTTCATGTCTGGAATTCTCCCTGTCACCCTTTCCAGCTGCTAAATTCCTAATCATCCTTTAAAACCCATTTCACATGCAATGGCAAACCCAACAAGGCCCTCTTCTGGGCACCTCACTATGCATCTGTCACATAATATTTTATTATACTTATCTGTCAGAATCTTCTATAGAGTCTCTGAGGGCAGGGACCAGGGTTTAACTAAACCCCACTTCAGTGTTCTGCACACAGTAGGAGCTCAATAAATGTCTATTGTACTTCACATTCCTGGTATGAAAGCTGAGTCTGCTTCTGATAGTGATGGGGAGAGAGGTCTTTTCTCATTTGCCTTCAGAAGGTAACTTCTATTGTTCTGAGTTATAATATATATTATATATAAATATATGTATATATTGCAGGAAACCAGTTAGGCTCCAGACTCAAAGAAAGGGGATGTCTAAAGCACTCTGGTGGACTCCCCAAAGGGCTCCACTTCTCCAGGAGAGGGGAAATGGGGAGAAATCATGACCCAGGACCTCCATCTCTTGTTGCATCTCTTTCCCTCCCTTTCTACCATATCTCTGTCTGGTGTTCCATCCAAACGGTCAGAGATAACATGAGGAACCCAGACAGAGAATGACCAGCCACAGCCTAATGAATCCTCATCTAATTGGGTGGAAAGGTTACAAGTCAGTGAGACAGTTTGAGCCGACCCTGGAGCTGACATCCTTACACAGGATCAACTTCAAGTGCACGAGTATTCAAGTGTGTCCGAGCTGATGGAGTGGGACCGGCGCCTTCTCTAACGAGCTGGGGCTGGCGGCCCCCTAACAAGCTGGGCTGGTGGCCCCCTAACACGCTGGGCTGGTGGCTTCGGGGGCTCTGACCTTTCCAGCTCCAGGCTCCTTATTTTCACACAAAACACACACACACACAAGTTCATACTGTGGGATAGCATTTCCCATCATCTCTGGCGGCTGCGACATGGGGGACTTTTCTTGGGTGCCTAAATCTCTCATTTCTCTATCTTCCCCAACAGGCGTCCTCCCTTTTACAGCATTTCTCCCTGACCCCAAACAATAGCTTCAATCTGGCTCCATTTCAGTCAGGAGAAGGAAAGAGAAA
This sequence comes from Dasyurus viverrinus, assembly GCA_020854095.1. Classification (NCBI taxonomy): domain Eukaryota; kingdom Metazoa; phylum Chordata; class Mammalia; order Dasyuromorphia; family Dasyuridae; genus Dasyurus; species Dasyurus viverrinus. The sequence continues at coordinate 2,884,695 of CM036998.1, read as the reverse complement.
TGATTATTAATAACCAATTATGGAGGAAAGGCAGCTCCCTCCCTCCCAGTCCTATTCCTTGTTCAAGTTGCTGACCTCTGCCACAAATTCACCCCACCTAGACCATCTTATCTAAGGTGAATTCCTGTCTATTGTGTTCCATTCAAACAAGTTTGGATGAAGGCAGATCCTTTGTCTAGATTGTCCAAAGCTGGGGTACCTAGGGGTAGAGATAGTCTCTTTGTTTAAGAATCATATGATGCCATTCTCTCAGCCCCTAATTGGAGTGAGCTCACTTCTCATGTAATATTTATTCTTTCAGTCATTGTGGATCAGAGTTGATTGCCACCCTCAGCAACACCCAAAGGCATATAAACTCTTAATTCCTGTGCTGTGAGGGTCTTTGGCATTTGAGAATGTCAAATAAATTTTTGAATTTTTAATTAAATGTTGAATAAAATATTTATTATTTCTAAATAATTTCATTTATATATCATATGTAATGTAAGATATTATATAATGATTATATAATATAGATATAATTTAATTAATAAAATGATTAATTACCCAGAAATTGTTTCTTGAACTTTTTAAACATCACTAAAGGGTGTAAGTATTTATATAATGCCTACTATATTCCAGGCACAGGATATATATATATATATATATATATATATATATATATATAATTATTATATAATATATAATTTTATATATATATAATTTAATTAATAAAATGACTGATTATCCAGAAATTGAACTTTTTAAACATCTCTAAAGGATGCAAGCATTTATATAGTGCCTACTATATTCCAGGCAGTATATATATATATATATATATATATATATACATATGTATATATGATTTAATTAATAAAATGAATAAAATGACTGATTACTCAGGAATTGTTTCTGGAACTTTTTAAACATCACTTTATATATATATATATACATATAAATATAAGCATTTATATAGTGCCTACTATATTCCAGGCACTGGACCAAGTGACTTTTGTTGTTGTTGTTGTGTTTTGTATTTTTTTAACAAATATCATCTCATTTGATACTGAGACCTGCAAATTTTCCATTAGAATCAGGGAAAGCTCTTTGTCCCTTCCATTTTCCTATTAGGAAAGTAGGAAGGTTGGACTAGACAGATAATGTCTAAGGCTTCTTCTCACTCCAAATATTACTCTAAGTGGCCATGTCTAAAATCAGACATATCAGGTGTCTAACACCACAAAATGAGCTCCACTCTGTGACCTTCCAATTTCCTTCAATGACAGGTACAATTGCTTTCTCTGCCAATCAGGTCAGAAAGCCCGGTTTATCTTGGTCTTTTCCCTTCTTCCTCATTTCAACATTCCTAAAGTCTCTAAGGTCTTGTAGTTACTGATAATTTTGTAGCCATCCTTTTCTACTCCAGTTAGGCTTGTATCAATTTCCAAAGTTCAAATCTAGGCTCAGAGACTTACTATCTGTGAGAGTCTGGATAATTCACTTAACTATTTGCCTTGGTTTCTTTATCTGTAAAATGGGTTGGAGAGGGGATGGCAAACTACTCCAGTATCTTTGCTAAGAAGACTCCAAATAGGATCATGAAGAGTTGGATGTGACACTTTGGGAAACCTTCCCTGACTATCCTAGACCCCTTTTCCTGAAATCTTATAACATTTAAATATAACATTTAAATAAGGATCAGGGATGGTAAGATTTGGGTACATACACAATGATGTCCCTGTTCCCTGTGTTATTTTTGGGTTCATCTATATCTAAACAAGAAGCTCCTACAGAGCAGCAATTGTGGGGAATTTGAAGCTATTCTAAGGGAAAAGAGAAGGATCAAAAAAGGGGTAGATCCAATGGCTGGAATAGAGGGGAACGACAGAAGGCAGAATCACTTAACTCTCACTTTGCTTCTGTTTTCTTTGCAAAGGCAAATGATGTTTGGACTGGAAGGCACAGAACATCAATGACTAATAAGGAAGCACCTCGTTGCCTTTGATGAATTCAAGTCAGCACGGTCAGACAAGCTGCCTCCCAAGATACTGAAAAACAGATTTTTTTTTTCAGTACTGAATGTGACTATTGAGTCATTTTCACTGACATTTGAAAGATCTTAGGGAACTAGAAAGGTGCCATGGGTTTGGAGAAGAGCAAATTTTACCATAATTTAAAAAAAGAAGAAGAATAGAGTTTGCAACAAGAAGCCAATTCAGTTCAATTCAGTAAGAATGTTTCTAAGTGAAAGACACTATTACTGTACAGGGGATTGGGGATACAAAGGCAGAATGAAAGACAATCTTAACTAGTCTCCTTTAGTCTGAAGAAGATAAGAACAGAGATAAGGACATCATTAAGCTTGACTTTTATTCTTGGGGAAAAAAGATAAAATGTATTATTAAATGGATAATTGATGAATATCTACAAAGGAATTGGGGATCACCATGGGTAGACCAAATCATTTCCTCTTCTGACAGAATTTACTAGCTGGGTTACTATGGGCAAGCTTTGCTTACATGTAAGCAAAGCATGTGATGGTCTTTTATGTTATTCTTGTAGAAAAGATGGAGAGATTGTGGGTCAGATGACAGAGGTTAGGCGGATTTGGAAATGGTTGAGTGACTGGATACAAAGAGAAGCTATTAATTATTCAGTGCCAACTTGGAAGGTGGCCTTTAACCAAATGGGCCCTCAACCCTGAGCAGTTTAATATTTTTACTAATGACGTGGATAAACCATTATATGGCATGGCTATCCAATTTGGAGGCAGTAGGAAGCTAGAGGGGATGCTTTACAAGTGGGATATCAGGACTCAAAAAAGATCGAGACAGATTCAGACATTGAGCCAAAGTTAAGCAGCTGAAATTTAATAGGGATAAAAGCAAAGTCTTACATTTGGGTTTGGGGGAAAAACACAAGCACATGAATAGAATATGCAGGAAATATAGCTGAATAGCAGCTTGTGGGGAAAGGATCTGAGGGATTCTAGGATATTGGAGACTCAAAATAAGTCAACCAGCATCCATTAAGTGATTACTATATGCTAAGCGCTGGGACACACACAAAAAAGAAATACCATCCCTTTCCTTGAGAAGATGAGGAAAGTCAACATAGAAAAGTGAGCTAAAAGTGGGGGGAGAGATGGGAGAAGGCACCCCAAAATAGGGCATGATGGAGAAAGAAGTCCAAAGATTCAGGAGTAGAACCTAAAGAAAAAAGAAGTACTGGGTGTGGTTGATATTTGTATTTTCCTTAAAATGAAAGTTGAGGGAATATTTGATCACAGAAAGGAGTGTCAGGAAAAAAGTAGTCTTCCAGATGAGAAGGATGCTGTTGGAGAATGGAGTGTAGAGAGTCAGGTGTTGGTCCAGAGAACAATGACAGAGATGGAGGGGGACAATGGAAATCATTAGATAGGACCTAGGTGGGAATTTGAAGAGGGGGAGACCTCCTGCCCACCATTTTGGCGAGAGGGAGCTCTGGCTTGTGTGGGCAAATAGAAAAGCTTCATCAGAAGGATGGAAAGAGAAAGAGGAAAAGGAGAAGTAGGAGGAAGAGCAGGAGAAGATGATGATCTAAGGCTGAATTATTAGAGCTAAAATGTCCAGGACACTTCTGCTATGAAGCCTTGTCTTTGTGCTTATCCTGTTGTATCTCTTCCCAGAGCCTGGTCACATCAACTCCGGATTATTACATTTGCCTCCAAATTTTAGGAAAGAAATTGATAAACTAGAGAACACCGAAAGGAAGACAAATGAGAGACGGGATTTGGGATTATGTCACATGTGAGCTAATTAAAAGAAGTGAACAAGTGAAGTTAGATGGAGCAGTGGATAAACTGCCAGAATTCAAATCCAGCCTCAGACACTTATTAGCTGTGTGACCCTGAGCAAGTCATTTAACTCTGCCTCAGTTCTCTCATCTGTAAAATAGACTGGAGAAGGAAATAGCAAATCACTGCATATCTGTGCAAGGAAAGTCATATGTGACTTGAACAACCACAAAGAGAAGACTTGGGGAATATGGAGAGTTATTTTCAAGTATAATGTGAAAGGAGTTTTTGAATTACTCTGCTTGATCTCAGAAGGCAGAACTGGGATCAGGGGATGGATGTTACAAAAAAAGGAAGATTTGGGGAGGATTTTGGGAGGACTTGGACAAGAAATAATAATAGCTACTACTAACATATCCCTTTACATATGTTAGTTCGATTGATCCTCACAACTCTGGAAGGGAACCCATTTCATGGATGATAAGGAGACCGAGACACAGAAAAGCAAAAGGATTTACCAAGGCCACACAGCTAGTCAGTGTCGAAGGCAGAATTCAAATTCAGGTTTTCTTCACTTTGAGTCCTTTGTTCTATCTATTATGCTGGCCAGACTCTGTCACTCAGGATGAAGGGATGGATTGTGGTCTTCATTGCTTCAATTTTTCACACACATTGATTAACTCACAGACTTAAGGGACAGAGTAAAGAAAAACTTCCTAACAAGTAGAGCTGCCCAAAAGTACAATGGGGAACACAGTGAATTTCCCTTCACTTTGGAAGTTTCAAGGGAAAGGATAAATGATTGTTTGTCAGGTACAGAGTAGGAGTCAATAGATACATGAGGGCTAAATGACTAGAAAAACTTAAACACTGTTGATTAGTCTTTAAAATTTTTTTAAGGATTCTTATGTTCTAAGATGATAGACTGGATACATTGGTGACGGGGGTCTTTGCTTCATAAAATCTATGGGACGGTGTAGTGGAGAGCCATCAGAATCCCTGACTGATTTTTGGACCTGATTCTCATTTGATCTGGGATAAGTTATTTCCCTCCTCTGGGCTTCCATTGCCTTCACTATGAAATGGGAAATTTGGATATTTATAATAGCATTTTGGGGGACTGGTAGCTAAGAAACAAAGTTTATACCCCTCAATTGGAGATTAGTGAAACAAGTGATGGTACATGAATGTAATGGAGTATTACTGAGTTGTAAGAAATGATAAATGCAATGAATATGGAGCAGGGAATACAATGAATGCAGAGAAGACACATGAATGTAAAGTCAGTAGAAATGGGAAAACAATATCCACAATGACTAATCAATGGAAATGTTAAAAAAAAAAAAACAAAAAACAATCAAACCACTGAAGAGCAAGTTATGCTTTGCAGATGTGAGGGACTATGAGTGTGAAACATTGCATACATGTTAATGTTCGACTTTTTTTTTTTAGCATATTGATTAGTTATGATGGACTGCGTTTTTTCCTTCTTTTTTTATTTCTCAGTATAATAAATGAAGAAGGGTGAAGGGAGAAATGCATTGGGAAATACAGATGATGTAAAAACAAAATATATCAATCCAATTTACTTAAAAAGGGAGAGATGAATAGCTTGGATGATAGATGATAACTAAGCTTCCTTCCAGTTCTCTATCTTGCAGACATAGTTATGCATGCCCTGCAATTCAGAGATGGCTGGGGAAACTACCATAGTAACAGTGCCATGAATTTAACCCTTCTGCAATAGCTGTATCTGGCTTCTAAGGAAAATGAAGCTGACAAGGCTGGGGAGAGAGCAATCTCTACCCCTCAGGCTCAAGAAACCAGTGGGGGAATTTCTCTCATCAAAAAGACTGTTCAACCATCTTCTCTCTCCTCCCCACTGTCCTCCCTCTCCGCCTTCTTTGTCTAATGAGCCCATTAAATTCCTGAGAAATCATAGCCTGTGACCCAGTGTTCCTGAGCCTTCTAATGAGGAGGAAGAAACACAATGAAAATGAAATACTGGTCTGTGGTGGGGAAGGGACGAACAGCCTCTCACGTGTAGTCCCACACACTGGTGGTCAAAAATAGCTTTAAAGACCATAAGAAAGGGACTCACTGCTTCAGCAAACATCTTTCTTCTTGCTCCTCCACACCTTCCCAAAGTTTTTCTCAACCCGACTTTTAGCTCCACGGTGAGAAGAGCATTAGATGTTGAAGTATGAAGCATTGGGGAACAATCTTGGCCATTCACCATTTATGTGCTGTGGGGAAAGTCACTTTCTCCTCCCTGGTCCTTAGTTTCCTCAGCTTAAGTAAAATGAGGAAGTTGGAGTACATGGCCTCTAACGTGCTTTTTGGGTTTAAATCTGTGATGCTTTCTTTTCTCCTTTCTCATGTCCCCTTCTCCCTTTCTTCCAGCCCTTTCATGGCAAGCCAGTTTAATTAGCACTCACTAAGATTTTACTATATGCCACTGGACCTTGGAGAAAAAGAATCAAAATGAAACAGTATCTTCCGTCATAGAATTGGGTGTAGCAATGACTAGAGCGCTGAATTTGGGGCCAGGAAGGTCTCAGTTCAAATCCTCTCTTAGTTAATTAGACATATGGTCCTGGGCAAATCACATTAATTTCTGTCAACCTCAGTTTGTCACATCTCTGAAATGGAAATAACACTCACTTCACAAGGTGGTGATGCCAAAGGAAAAGTTCTTAGTAAACCTTCAAGTGCTATATAAATGCTGACTAACATTATCTCCATCATCACCACAATCGCCATCATTTTACCATCACTATAGCTCCCATCAGGATCACTACCATCAGGATCACTACCATCATCATCTTCATCATTATTATCATTTTCATCATCACTATCAGCCCCATCAGTGTCACCACCACCATCATCTTCATCATCATCACCCCCATCATTATCTTCATCATCATCACCCCCATCATTATCTTCATCATCACTGTCACCACTATCAGCATCACCACCTCCATTATCTTCACCACCACATTGTCATCTTCATCATCACTATACCCATCAGTCGCCACCACATCATCATCTTCATCATCACTACCCCCCCCCCCCGTCACCACCACATCATCATCATCTTGATCATCACCATTATTCTCATCATTACCATTCCCCCCACTTCAGCATCACCACCACCATTCCCAATCTCTAGTGAAGCCTTTCCTACTTGCCCACCCAAACTGGAGCACTTTCGTGGCACGATGGGGGGAACAGATCTTTTTCACTTCAGATTCCCACCAGCTCCCACCTCATAATCTCTGTCTTTCTATCGATGCATTTCTGCTTCTCTGAGCCTTCCCTTCTCCATCATAGCACAGCAGCCTTCTCACCTAGGAAAACCAAGTCTGGCTCCCCTTCCTTTGATTGATTGATCAATTCCTTCCTGAACCTCCATTGTAAGGAGACAACAATGTTCATTTCTTTTCATTTCTTTTCTCTCCAGGCTCCTAATTCTTAGACTTTTTTTCTTCACCACTTCCCAACCAACCAACATTTGTTCAGGGCACTTTCTCCCTCCATCCTCTCCCCTTTTCAGCTCCTTCAGAATAGTATCTTCCTCCTTCTTTTTTGCCTTTGTACCCCAACTCTTAGCACAGTGACCAAACCTAGCAATTACTTAATGGCTGTTTTGTTGAGTTGTTGATTTGTTTAGGAAGTCAGGAGGTTAGGAGGGGGACAAAGGCAACTAGATAGGAAATCTTTATTTATACCGCTGGTTGACAGGAGGTTCTAACCTTTGGGCTGGAGGAGGCAACCAAGGAAATGAGATTACTAGCACCCCAGGGAATGCAGCTGTGGCCTAGAGAGATGGAGTAAGTTTCTCAAAACCACACAGCAGATTAGTGGTTGAGCAAGGACCCGAACCTGACTCCCAGCATTCTTTTCCCTATACCACACTGCTTCGGGTTGTCTTCTAACAGTCTCATGTGTGTGTTAATTCTCTCCCCAGCTAAAAATGTAATCGACTTGAAGAGGGAGATCAGATTTGGTTCTGGGCTTGATTTGCAGGTAGAGGGAGGACTCTTTCCTTCTAGATCCCTACGCCATGCCAGGAAGTGCCAGTACAGCACCTTACTTTAGAGTTAAACCAGCAGGTCTACAGGAGCAGAGATAGGGAAAGCAGGCAGTGTGGGAGGGGATGGAGGGGAAAATGAAAGGGAGAAAGGGAAAGTGTTGGGGAAAGGTAGGTGCTTGAGTGGGTCCCCTAAAGGGAGAAAAGGGGATTAAAGCAAGGAGTGAAGGAATTCCCCCTTTCCTAATATTCCCTTCTTCACAATGGTGGAATGGAAAAGACCAGTAGTGCTTGGCTGATGGCATTTGCCTCTTAATTTATTTCTTTGATGCTTCTGTTCTTGAGAAACCAGGTGGGGGAAGGGGCAAGAACGTACTCAGAAGCTGCTCCCACTCTCATCCAGGATGCCCATTTTGGGGGGCTGGCTTTTATTTCGCTTTATTTTTCACACATGATGATTCTGCCCTTCTGTACCCCTGCCCCCACCAGCCAAGGATCAGTAGGGAGCTCCGTGGGTTCGTGGCAGTCTTGCCAACCACGCCCTCTCCCCATGCCCCCCAAAGAGAACTCCGACTCCAGCTTCAGCTTCAGCCCAGGGTTTCACCTCCCCTCCTACTTCATGCTCAGTGGAACTGAGGCTGGGAACAGCTCAGCTCCTGCAAGAGGGTGGGAGTGGGGGAGGTGGGGCTAAGGGGCCCAGATACTTTAACGACCTGTAATTTCATCAGTGTGGGTGCTCTCCACTCTGACATTAATCACAACCTCTTCAAGAATCACAGGAGCATAGTTTTAGAGCTGGGAATTAAGTCCAGTCCCTTCATTTAATGAGACCCAGAGAGGTTAAGTTCTGTGCCTAGGGTCACCCAGCAAGAAAGCATCTTCTGTGGGCATCTGAAACTAGGTCTTCCTGACTCAAGTCCAGTGTCCAGAGTCGCTGTGGCCAAAAACATTAATTTCCCAAAGGCCAATATGGTAATTAGCTTTCTCTGAGCTTAACTAGGTTAGTCCTCCAACCAGAAATACATCTGTGTTCTGGAATAGTCCCAGATTTAAAACCTTCCCAACCCGGAAGGACTCTGCTGAAATAATCTTTGAGAGGTCAGATTATTCTCAAGATAGGGGTGGTATGAGAGGAAGACTTTGGTAGAAGAGGAGGGCAAGGGATAAAGTCAGGGAGAAAAAAAAAGACTAAATCAAGTCCCAGTCCTTGGGACATCATTCAGAGCAGGTCATCCCTAAGTCTGGTTCTCAATTGTGCTGTCATCCAGCCATCCCAGTCTCCCTGCTCTCTTCCTTTCTGCTGTGCTCCCCATGGTTCACTGAATTGTCCAAATGTCCCCCTGCCAAGCCCGTATCTCACTGGTGCAGTCTTTCCCCTCGTGAAGTCACAGGTGGGCCTATATAGGTTTGCAGGATGGAATATCCTGGCTCTATATCGGGCTATACTGATCCCATCTTGGAATCTTTAACTACTTTTTTTTATTTGTTTTGTTTTCCAATTTTGGGGGTTAGGTTCTCTTTATATTCTGGAACTTTTTAGTCGTTTAGAGAAACCTATGGAATCCTTCCCAAAATCTTATTTTTAAATGCACAGAATGAAATTTGCAAGTTTATAAAAGAAGCCAACTATACTAAAATATAGTCATCAAAATGAAAAAAAATAAGTTCACAGATTCCAGGTTAAGAACACCTGAACTAGGAACTCTCCCTCTTTTCCTGCACTCAAGTTTTGTCAGGGAATACTCACCATTCTTGTCAGCCCGGCGGAAAATCTGCAAAGAGGAAAAAAGCCTGGGTTAATTTTGGGGAGAAAGAGGAACACTCCCATTTCCCTTTGACCAGGGCCTGTCACCCAAACCCTTTTATCTACTTGATGGGGAAACCTGGAGGGCCAAGGAAGTAACATGGCTCAAAGATGTACAGTGTCAGAAACATATATATTCTATACTCATAGAATATCACCTATAGATATAGCCACAGGCATTCATATTCACATATACATGCACACAGAAGTCACATACACAATAAACACTCAGTTATGTAGACACACATATTCCCCTATACAAATAGTCAGCCCCAGATAAAACTGTAAAGTGGGATTATTGTCAGCCTTCTCAGCTCCTCTTCTATTCCTCCTCAATTTCCTCTATTTTGATAATCCTGGAAAAAATCCCAAGAAATGAGTACCTAATGGTAGAATTTTGGGTACCACGAAAGGTAGGTAGGGGAACTATTTTAGCTTGAGTATCCCCTTCCTGCCAAACCACAGAAAGGATTTTCTACTGTGCCTACGGGTGAAGGCGGCACCCTCACACTCATGTATACAAAGGATGGATTCTCCTCTGGGTACATGGGAAACTTCAGGAGTCCCCGCTTCTCCCAGGGGCTGGGCCAGATTTGTGATGGCAAGCAGGGAGGAAGCCTTTATTTATACAAAGGGTCTTAAGGTTTTCAAAGAACTTTTCAAATATTCCTCAGAATACCCCATGATGAAGGTGCCGTTATTATTATCATCCCCATTTTGTGGAGGAAGAAACTGCAAAGCAGTTGCAAGCAGAACAAAAGTAACTTGCCAGTGACACAGCTAATATTTGAATTCAGGTCTTCCTCCCTTCAGGTCTGATGCTCTATCCACTGTGGTACTTAGCTGCCATTAGTAGTGGGGGCTTTGGAGATTGTTTTGGGCACAGGGAAGAGTCAGTGAGTCAGTCACTATCTTATTAAATCCCTACTATGTGCTGAGAATTAGAAGTAGACTAGGAACTGTTTTATTCTTTTCCTCTTTCCCCCAAATCTGGGTTAAATAGGGGTTTCCTTGACTTAGTTGAGCAAATGGTTGCTCCTGGCCCCAAGCACTAAATAGCAGAATAGCCCAATGCTGATTCCCTCTCCCTTGGCACTCTGTGAAAAGTGGGAAAGGGGAGTAACTGGGGTGCTGGAGGACCCCAAATTTCTGTGCATTCTGTGCAAATCCAGAGATTTGGAAGGAATGGCACACATCCCGAGTAGTCTTAAGTTTGGAAAAAAGATTAGCTACTCAGCTACACAGGATCTACTGCCTCTGTGACTGGGTGAGCCACCAGGGAGGCCTCCTGTAGGACTTGAGAGAGTAGAAGAGAAACAGAGACCAGGCAATAATGAACTGGGGTTCAAAGGGGTGGGGAAAGACTGGCAGTATGATACAATGGAGAGACCTGAGTTCTAATTCCAATTCCAATACTTGTGTGATATTGACAAGTAACTTCCCTGCTGTGAGCCTCAGTTTCCTCATCCATAAAATGGGGATATGAGTACCTGCCCCCCGTATTTGACAGAGTTGTAGGAAAATGCTGTTTAATGCTATAGAAATATTACTACTACGACTGCTGCTGCCTACTACTATTACATTATCCCTTAGGAATTGAAAGCTCTTCAAACGACAAATTTCCTACAAGCAACATAGGGGACTTCTTGTCTTTTCCCCACCATGATGGTCTGTGTTCTTCGAAATCCTCATTCCTTGACTAGCCTGGGTTACCAGCCTAAGAGCTATTTTCTGTCAATCGAAATAGCTGATTTCCCAGGAGGGGGAGAGGGTAAGAGATACCCGACAAAAGCCTTTTTTAGGTTTAAGGAAACAGGCAGAGCCTGATTCAAGCAGAATCTTAGAAAGTGGAATCCCATAGGTCATCCAATCCAAACTCTCTTTTTATAAATGACTGAAGGGAAATGACTTGTTCAGATTTACAAGATCTGGAGCCCAAACCTTCCTGTTCGGTGCTTCCATCCCAACGCCATCAACTAGGGAATACTTAAGCGAAATATGGCCTCACCCCCCGGACTCCCAAAGAAAAGGCTGTAGTAATCCCTAAAAGGTGGGGAACAAGGAAGGATCAGGGCTCTGGTTTCTCTCTCTCAAAAATCTTTTTTCTCTTCCGCCTTCCCACACAGACGCTAGCTTTCTGCACCCATAAGTCCACCATTGCTGGGGGGAAAGGGCGTGAGAAGGGAAGGAGACCCCAGAAATCTACCCCCTCGACCCTGCTCCATAATCTCCAGGTCTACACTGATTGAACCAAACCACCTGCACTCGCACTCCCCACTGGTCCCCTTAAATCCGACCCCATCTAAGCAGATTTCTAAATGTGGGGCTGTAGAGGGGAGGTGTCCAGGTTGGGAACGAGGTCCGAGGAGGAGAGGAGAAATTGGGGAAAGGGGAGTCAGATAGTCCCTACTAGAAGGGGGAGGAACTCTGGAGAGAGACTGTGGGGGGAAGCGACAGGAGAAGGACTGTCCCAGTGAGGGTGGCTAGCTTTAGGGAAGGGCTGAGATGGAGAGGCTGCAGATTCAGCGGGCTGGGGACGGAGAGTCGATCAAAGCTCAGACTTGGGAGAGGAGGAGAGAGTGGGGGTGGGGGCAGAGAAGCAGGGAAGTGGGACGGAGTGGGGACTGAGCATCCCCCCGGAGGGGGAAAGGAGCAGGATCTGATTTGGGAAGGAGAGAAACCCTGGGAAAAAGAAAAGGTTCCGGGGGGGATGCTGAAGGATGGAATCAGGGAAGCAAGGGACTGGAGAGAGATGAGAAGGGGGAGCTAAAATCGTGCGGGGATCAGGGCTGCTAAGACTGTAGGGGGACGGTGTAGGGATGGGGAGAGGAGGCTTGAGGGGGGAACAGGAGAAGGAGGAAGGGGAGGAGGAAGCAGCCCGGGCCGGGGAGGGGTCCCGGAGAGGGTCCGGCGCTACTCACGTCCAGGATGACCGAAGTGCCCCTCCGGGGCGGGGACGGGGGCGGCGGCGGCGTGGGACAGAGCCCCTGGCCGGTCGTGGCCCCCGGCCCGTCGGCCAGCGGCTCCCGGGGTTCGCCCATCCTGGCTCCCACCCAGCGGAGCAGCCCCCCCAGCGCCCGGCTCTGCGGCGGCGGCTCCCGGAGCAGTCTGTGCGCGCCGGCCCTGCAGAGGCGCGCCGCCCGCTCACACATCGCTCGCGCAGCGCCCGCCTCCCGCCTCCCGCCTCCCTCCCGCCCGAGCCGCCGCCGCCGCCGGCCCGACCCCCGCCCCCGGCTCCGGAGCCCGCCCGCCCACGCGTGGCCACCTCTCGCAGCCCGCTCCGGGCGGCGCCGGCGCTGCAGACCCCGCCCCCCCGGACACCGCGTGGGATGCGGGATGCGGGATGCGGGACCCAGTCCGGGGAGGCGGACAGGACCACAGCGCCCGGGAGGGGGACGCCCCACGCCCTGGACCCCGCGTTCTCCCTCCCTCTTATTTCTGAGGGGGATGGAGGTGGGGGGGGCTCGGGGCCGAGTCCCCGCGGGGGTGACAGGACGCGCATTAGGACAGTTGCGGCGGGAGAAGTCGCTGTCCGGGGGGGAGGCCGGGAGGGGGACGCCCCACGCCCTGGACCCCGCGTTCTCCCTCCCTGCCTCTTATTTCTGAGGGGGATGGAGGTGGGGGGGGCTCGGGGCCGAGTCCCCGCGGGGGTGACAGGACGCGCATTAGGACAGTTGCGGCGGGAGAAGTCGCTGTCCGGGGGGGAGGCCGGGAGGGGGACGCCCCACGCCCTGGACCCCGCGTTCTCCCTCCCTGCCTCTTATTTCTGAGGAGGATGGAGGTGGGGGGCTCGGGGCCGAGTCCCCGCGGGGGTGACAGGACGCGCATTAGGACAGTTGCTGCGGGAGAAGTCGCTGTCCGGGGGGAGGCCGGGACGGGGAGAGTTTGAGGGGCGCGGCACGGGTGGGGGCCTCTGGGACTCAGCACCCGGGGAGGGCTGGAGTCCAGGTTCGGAGCGCCCCTGAGGCCTCCAGCACAACCATCCTCCCTGGCAGCTTTCCCTTCTCTGGTTCCTCAGCTTGCAGGGACAGGCAAGTGGAGAGTTTCTTTAAGTCAGGCGCTCCCTCTGCCGGTAAAAGCCCCAGAACTCCCTCACTCTCACGACTCCCTGGGCCCCAGGAGCTTTCGTCTCTCATTCCCCTCCCAGGGCCCTTGGGAGCCGGATCACCCACTCAGACACTGATCCCGTCCCGTCCAGTCCCGTCCGGTCCCTCCCTACCCCGTCCTGCCCCGTTCCCTCCCGCAGCTCTTTTCCCTTCCCTTCCCTCTGGCCACATCGGTCTGTCCACACTCTTCCTACTTGCTGGTGCTCCGCCCAAAGGAACTTAAATTTTGATGGATAAAACTTGAAATATATCTTGGGGTGTTGATTGGCTCAGAATGAGTGTAGAGAGCAATTGTTTCTTCTTTGAGCAGAAATCCTGAGTCTTCCCTTCCAAGATGGATAGTGTGTGTTTTGTTTTTTTCTCCTCTGGGGGAAAGAGGCCATTCTTTTCCTCATTTCTTACCTAGACTTGCTCACTGACTGGGCCTTGTCTCAGGCAAACTGAGACCTGTTAAAGACCTAAGCTTACAGGGGTCAAGGTCTCCCACTGCATCGGGGCCATCTCCAGTCCTCCCGATCTACATCTTGCCCCTGGACCCAGATGGCTCTGGGGGAGAGAGTGACTTTGCACAGCCCCCCCTCACTTAGATCCCATTCATCGGCATGTCACAGCGTCACCTCCCTGATGTCATGGTCCTCTGAGAATCTGATTACAAAGCTAGATGGAATCCCACTCTCAGACACTTACTGTGGGAGAGGAGCAAATCGCTTAACCTCTGCCTACCTGTTTCCTCCTCTGTAAAATGAGATCTAAGAACTCATGAAAAATTAAAAGCTCTTCTCATTTTAAAATTTATTATCCATTCACATCCAATCCCCTAGATTTTGATTCTCTTTCTCTCTGTGTGTGTCTGTGTGTCTCTGCCTGTTTCTCCCTATCCTCCCTCCTTCCTTCTTTCCCTCCCTCCTTCTATCTCCGTCTCTTTGTCTTTCTCTCTCTGTCTCTGTCTCCCTTCCTGTCTATCCCTCTCTTTCTCTCTCTTTCCCTCTGAATCTGTCTCTCTGTCTCTGTTTCTCTTTGCCTGTCTGCCTGTTTCTGTCTCTCTCTGTCTCTGTCTCTCTGCCTCTGTCTCTCTCTGTCTGTGTGTCTTTTTCTGTCTCCTCTGTTTGTCTCTGTCTGTCTGTCTCTCTGTGTGTATCTGTTTGTCTATCTGTCTCTGTCTGTCTCTCTGTGTCTGTCAGTCTGTCTTTCTCTCACTTCTTTCTCTCCCTCTCCCCATTTAATTGAATAAAATTCAAGTCAACAAAACATCAGGCACCTGCTTTTTTCAAAGCACTGGGTATGTGTGTGGGGGGGAAGTCTGTCCTCAAAAAACTTAAATTTTGAGGAAAGAAAAAAATATAATATGGACAAATAGGGGTAAATACAAGATATAAAAATTAAATTTAAGAGTAAGAGTACTGGAGGAGGATTCTGGGAAGAATAAGTTGGTAAATTTCAAGTTCTTCAGATTTCCTCCAAAAATAGAACAAATTTTCATCTCAGGGCAAAAATGAAAACTCAAGAAGACTTGGAGCAAAACAGGGCTTCTCTTACTACAACCTGAGAAAATTTGAAGAAAAACCTTGAAGAAAGACCTTGGGCTGAGCATTAACCTAGGTGAAAGGCAAACACCTCTGGGCCAGCTCAGCAGAAACATCCAGTGGGGTATGATTGGAACTGCAGCAGGAACCACAGGAACTTTCACCTCCTGAACAGCTTGAGTAGTGCTTTTGATCTAACCTATTTTTTAGGGGGGAGAATCTGAGTCCCAGAAGACTGAGGGAACCTAGACTGATCAGACCCAACTGTGTGGCAGATCTTGGGGAAGAAGGAGCCAGCACACCAGGAGAGCAGAAGCTGGGCCAGGGGCCAGGAATGCTACTGGCTATGGGCACTTGCAGGAGGAGGGGAACTCTTGGTTTGGGGTTCCAGGTCAGAAGGGAGAACTGAAGTGAAGCTTGAGGCACCATTTCCCCCACCCTACAATTAGAAGTGCTTATACTAATACCTCTTGTTGTTTTTTTTTTTTAAATGAACAAGTAAAGAAGATAGATACCCCAACCCCCACCCACCATAGAAATTTACTATGGGAACAGGGTAGACTGGGATTCATCATCAGAGGAGGACACTGAAGTAAAAAAAAAAAAAAAAAAAAAAAAAAAAAAGCCTCTATCCCCAAAAGTAATGCAAAATAGCTTCCTGCTCAGAGAGAATTTATAGAAGAACTCAAAAAAGAATTTAAAAATCAAATGAGAGACATTGAGGGAAAAAGTTAAAAATTAAAAATAAAAACTATCCAAGAAAAATAAGCTTATAAAAAAACTAACCAACTAGAAAAGCAGATATAGAAACTCAAAGATGAAAATAATTCTTTGAAAATTAGAATTGTGCAAGGGGAAGTCAGTGAAACTATAGGACCAAGAAATAACAAAAACAGATTATAAGAAATGAAAAAATAGAACAGAATGTGAAACATAAGAAAAACAACAGATCTGAGAACAGATCAAGAAGAGAAAATATACAATTGAAGTGATCAAGTTGTGACCAAAAAAAGAACCTTGACAAAATAATCCAAGAAAATTGTCCTACAGGATAGAACAGGAGGGAAAAGTAGAAATTGAAAAAAATCCATTGATCACCACCTCAACAAGATCCTTTGTGGAAAATCCATAGGAATATTATTGCTAAACTTCAAAAATCTCAGATCAAAGAGAAAATTTTGCAAAAAACAGGAAAAAAATTAAAATGCACTGGAGCTACAATTAGAATTTTACAGGACTTAGCAGCAGTCACAATAAAAGACTGCAGATCCTGGAATTATGTCTACTGACAATTAGAAAAACTAGGCCTACGGCCAAAAATATATCCAGCTAAATTATTGAATGATATTGAATGAGAAGTGTTGAATGAAAATACCAATTAAGAAAAACTGGACATGAACTTGCAGATTTTCAGGACTTTCTATCAACCACCTGAACTTAAGAGAAAATTTAACATATAAAAGTCAATATTGAAGATCAATTTAAAGGAATTCAACATGGATAACTTATTTATGTTATTTCTTTTTTAACATGGGGAAATGTATATCATATGTTTAAGATTGACATCAACAATAGGTTAGCTCAAAAGAAAGATTGGAACATAGTGGAAGTAAAAATAGTAATCATGTTATACAAATGAGGTGCAGATGAAGAATAGACACAGAGGCATTAGGGAGGGGCGGAAGGCTCATAGTTCTGAAAATCTACTCACATCAGGAATGGGTTCAATAGGCAACTCTCCATATCTACCACGAAGTGTATAACCCCCTCCAAAATCTATAAAGAAATAAAGGGGGAGTAATGGGTGGATGGGGAAGCAAAGATTGAAGGAAGAAGACAAGGGAGAAATCCATAGGTTGGGGGAGGTTAAGTTAAGGAGCAGAATTAAAGAGTCAGAGGGATATCTATGTGTGTTGTAGGTGGGAGGGGGCGAGTGTGTATGTGTCTGTATGTATAAATCTACATATGTATACACAAATATGTCCTTCTTAATTATAGCCTGCTTGGGAGTGGTGGGGGGGGATAAAAGGGGAAAACAAAGAATAAAGTTAAAAAGATGCACAGCAGAGAATAAAAGGAAGTAAAGATGGACATTGATGATTATATTTTCTCTATTAATATATATGCTTTCTTGAACTGGTAATTTGTTATATATTTTGAATCCTTGATGTTCTGCTGGGCACATGACAATATTCTGTTTTGTTTTATTTACTTTTGTGTTCCTTTTCTGTTTTCTTAAAAAAAATTTTTTTTAAAAGTGAGAGTATTGATTGGGGAAACAGGAAAGGTTTCATGTAGGTGATACCTGTGGTGAAGGACAACATTCTAGGAGGCATCCCTTGGATAAAGGGATGAAGTGGGATATATAGATCATCATATAGTTCCATATATAGGGAATAGCTAGTATGCTAATTTGATTGGATCTAGAATTGCAAAAGAGAATATGAAGCAAAACTGGAAATGTGGCTGAAAGCCATGTTATCATAAGCTTTAAGTTCTAGGCAGATGATTTTGAGAAGCAATAGGGAGCCACTGAGGATTTTTGAGGAAGCAGGTGACATGGTCAGATTTGAGTTTTAGGAATATCACCCTCAATATGGCTGCTCTGGGGAGGATGGGTTGGGGAAGGGAAGAGTTTGGAAGCAGGAAGTTCAAACAGGAAGCTAATGAAGTCTTGTGATGGAAAGGTGGTAAAGGCTTGAGCTGGGGGTTCAAGGTGAGTGAGGAGAGGGTGTTCTGAAGGTAGATCTGAGCCAATTTGGCAAATGGGGTAGGTGAGGTGAGGACCAGGGAAACATCAGTGAATGTCATGGATCTACTCCATCCTTCCCCTCCACACTCTACCAGTTTCTGCCCATCTCTATGCTCTGTTTTTGTGCCTTTTATTCAGATTGGTATTCATTATTCTCAAAGAGGACCAAAACGACATCACTGTGTTAAGTCTAGTTATAGATTGTGGCTGATCAGACCAATACGAGTCGGACATCAATAGTCCCCAGGAACATTTGGGGTGGATTCTTTAATTTTATGCATACAACACAACCTCAGTTTGAGATCCCTGGAATCACCCCACAAGGACAAACTGGAACATCCCAAAAACAAACTCTCCAAGAAGATATTTTGGCAATTTAGTTTATTCAAGATGTAGTCCTGGGGAAGAGCAGAGGCTAGTAACTTCCCCTGACTGAGTTCAATCATCAGTGATGCTCACTGGCCCAGACTTTGGGGCTCTGAGAGCCTGAAGTTCTAAAGGCCCATAGATCTTGTTTGGGTTCAGGAAACTTTTGGGGTGGTCAGTACTAAGGGTACTTCTCAGATTCTGGCCCAGCCAGACCCACAATCACCATCCCTGTCCCAGGGCAAGGGCCTTTTGGTCTATTAACAAGAACTGTCTCTAGAATCACTGCCCTTCCCATTCCTCCCCCCTTTATATCCTCCCTCCAGGGAGATGTCCCTCCAGGGGAGGCCCACATTGGGCCCTCCCAATTGTCTGAGCCCCAGCCATTGTACTAGGCAGGACTAACCAGGTCTCCTTCCTAATCTGAGCCGGGGCTGTGAGATTGGGGGCATGCAGGGTGGGCAGGGGCAGTCCTAGGGAGGCTTCCTATTCTCTTTCAGCAGGGAACTGGCCACAGCCAGGGCCCCTCCCTGCAAGAATCTCACAAAGTTGTCTCCCACCAGGGGCCCTATGGCATAAAGGCCCTTCTGCCGGGTGCTCTGGTAGGTGAAGGGGTCGACGTCAATGGGGTTCCTCTTGGGGCTGAGTGGTTGGTCTGGGTCCACAGTTAAGTCAGCACCGCCATTGGCCAGGAAGGAGAGGTCAGGGTAGGAGCCAATGAGCACCAGCACAAGGGAGACCCTGAACAACTTGTGCTCCCCATTTTGGTCCTGGAACATGGCCTGGCGGTCCTCTTGGAAGAGCAGGGGCCGATGCTTGGGCAGGCTCAAGTAGCCTCTGTAGGGGGTGGGAGAGAGGATGGATTTCTCCTGCATCATTTGGTGCACTTTTTGGTACTCTGGGTACATCTTCTTGGGCAGCTGGTTGAAGATGAGGTCAGGGTCGTCCACCGGCCGGCGGAACGCATGGATCACTGGGAGGCTGTAGCGCCGAGCGTACAGGACAGCATCAGCCGCCGACAACCCGGCCCCGACAATGAGGACAGGGTCAGAGGTGGGTGTCACGATCCCAGCCTTCAGGGCCTCTTCCAAGGCAGAGAGCTCATAGTGAACGTAGGGAAGGTCCTCTCCAGCAATGCCCAGCCGGGCTGGGCTGTCTGATGTGCCCGTGGCCAGGACCAGATTGCGGGCACGGAGACTGAAAGGCTTCTGGCTCCCATCCTTGGTGGTCATAAAGCCACTCACCATGAACAGGGGGCTCCCGTCCTGCTGACCCCTGGGTTCCCCCGACTCGGGGCTCTCAATGTCCACAGCCGTGACCACAGAGCCACAGAGGAAGTTGTGGCTGAGTCCCTTCTTCACCACATAGTCCTGGTAATAATGGGCAATGTCCCCAGCTGTGGCCCGGCACTCCCGCAGGCCCCTGGGATAAAGACCGGAGCAAAGTTAGAAGTCATTCTCAGTGATCCCGAGCAATACAGACACATGAATGAGCCCTTAAAGCTCCCAGAGGGTACATATCCTATTGGCCTTGGGCTTCCCGGTTTAGGAGGCCATTTCCAAAGAGACTGGCCCATTAGGTTCTTAGAAGAAAGAGTCCTGGGCCTGGAATCAGGAGACCTTATCAGGCACCCTTATGATTTGGGTGATTCTGGCTGAGAAAGACACTTAATCTCTTAATTTTTCCCTCTGTAAAATGGGGGGTAACAATAGGACTTGCCTCATGGGATTATTGGGAGGATAAAATGAAATAATATTTGTAAAAGTGGTAAATCTTAAAGTGCTACACAAACATATTTTATGAATACATATATAATATAAATATATTTTTATATATGAAGCTTCTGTTTAGTCCTATTCAACACTGTGTGACCCTATTTGGGGTTTCTTGGCAAAGATACTAAAATGGTTTGCCATTTTCTAGCTCATTTTACTGATGAGGAAGCTAAGGCTTTTCAAAGTTAAGTGACTTGTCCAAGGTCTAGTAAATATCTAAGGTTGCATTTGAATTCAAGTCATCTTGACCCCAGGCCTAGAAACCTTTAGCTGCCCCAGTATAAATAATCTATAGACCAAGTAGACTGGGGTATGTGATGAGAATTACTATTCATGCCCTCTTCCTTGAGTCAATGTGAAGTCTAACAGGAGAAAATAAAAAGGGGGAAAAGCAAAGGGCAAAAAAAGGAGGCAGAAATTGAAGGGCAGGATGTTCTAGGCAGGGTTAAAGCAAGAGCAAAGAATGAGGGGATGGGGCCCCATAAATTGTGCTGGCCAACATAACCTAGGGTTCAGATTTTGACCAAACTCAAGACTAAAAGTAATTTTTGCATTTATTTTTGTAAATGTAATTTCTGTAAACATTTTCTGAGTAATTTCTGCAAACATTTTTGTAAAATTCTTTTTGACAGACATTTTCTGAGCAATTTTTGTAAACATTTTTGCAAACTTCATTTTGACAGACATTTTCTGAGCAATTTTTGCAAACATTTTCTGAGGAATTTTTGTAATCATTTTTGTAAACTTCATTTTTATAAGCTCTTCCTTCTGTTTTGGAGCTGGGAGATTTGTGGGTGGCTATTTTTTAAGGATCATTAAATGCCAGTGCTGAAAGGGACCTGAGTACTTATCGAGCTCAATCTCCTCACTTTCCAGATGAAGGAGAGCCCCATAGCTTAGATTTTAGGGTTGTCAGTTCAGTGCTCTTTCCCATAAATCACTTGACCCCTTAGTTCCTCAGTAAAATTTCAGTTTTGCAGTCTTGCTAAAATTTCCTTTTTCCAGTATTGCTAAAGTATTGCTCCAGCTTCTCACTGGAGAGGGGACAAGCACTTGTCAGATGGGGCCAATGTTCTGATTTGTTTTTCTTTAAATGATCCTCTTTGTTAAAAGGGAGGATTTTACTTTTGTGGAGTCATTGTCACTGGAGAGTAACAACAAAGTAAAAAATAAAGAGCACGCATGAAACATTAAAAAACAATCTCAGGATCTAAAAAGAGACTGTTCATAAGTAGAGAGAAATCAGAGCCACATATTTAGAGATGAAAGAGATCTGAGAGGTCCTTGAGTCCTACCCTCTCATTTTATACTTAAGGAAAGAGAGGGACAAGAAGGTCAAGGAATTTGTCCATTTACACAGTGAGTTTACAGAGTGGCGTGGGAGGGTATACTGATAATGTCCAAGTCTTCTACTGGATAGATAGTATGGAAAAGGGTAGAATAGAGAGGGTGGGAATCAAAGAAAAATGTCAATTGGGAAAGGTAGGCACCATATACCATTTTTTTTTTTTTTACAGGAAGGTGGCTGGTACAGTGGATAAAGCAGTAGATTTGGACTCTGGAAAATTTGGCTTTGAAAATTCCCTTAGATACTTAGCTGTGTGACCCTGAACAAGTTATTATCATAAGATTGGTGTGAGGATCAAAAGAAATAATGTGTATAGAGTATTTAATGTGTGTAGAGTATTTGGCAAACTTTAGGCTATTATTAGGCAAACTGTAAGCTATTATTATTATTATTGTCATTGTTGTCATCACTGCAAAAAGGAAAATAAAAGACCCTTGGACCAGGTTCAGAGGGGACATGATCCTGGATTTTGAGTCTTCTGCTCCAATTAGGTTGGGAGAAATGTACTTCTCTGACTTGGAGCATCCTTCCCTCCCCACTTCTCCCTCCCTCCTCCCCTGTCAGGCCCCATATTCTCACCTGCGCTTCCTCTGCATCCAGTCTTTAAACTTCAGGTCAGGGAGCCCCATCCACTCGCCCTGGCTTAAGGTCACCATGGAGCCTTCGATGGACTAGATAAGAAGAAAATCCTTTACTTTCTGTTTCCAAAATCCCCCCGACCCAGGGGCCCAGCCAAGGGAAGGAAGGATGAGTGGAAAGAGGGATGGGGGAAGGTCCCTTCAGGAAGGGAGGATGATACATTGGCTAGGGGAAAGGGACACAAAGGACCAATCACTGGAAGAGAATTTCATCATTGGACACTGGACATTGGACATCAAAGTTCCCCAATTTCCCAAAATTGCTTCCCCAACTTACATGCCAGGCCCCTCCAGGGAGGTTGCGACCCAGGACTAGGTGGGGGATCATTCGTTCTGTTCGGTGTTCCCAGGTGAGGACAGACTCAGTATTTCCTCCAAAATCTGTGTCTGGGCGCAGGAGAGCATCAAAGAGCAGAGCTACAGGGCTTTGGCTTCTGCCTTCCAAGCCCTCTGACAGATAGTCCAAGTCCTATCAGGGAGAGAAATATTTCATTTAGAGTTACAAGGAAATTTAGGAGATCATTGGAGACAATCCCTTTGTTTTACAGACAAAGAAACCAAAGCAGAGTCAATGATTGGATTGGGTTCTTTGATAGTCCTGGCCTAGGACCAGGACCATAGGAGACAAGGGTGGGCCTGAGTTTCTGCTCTTTTCACTAGACCCTCCTTCATATGCAAGACCAAATTGTGGGGGTGAGAGAAGCAGAAAAAAAACCCAAAACAAAAAACAAACAAATTACCGATAAAGTTTTCAAGGTTAGGTACTAAGCAAAGAAATCAAGAGAAGGGAAGGACTACTGACTCCATGGGGGAGAATCAGGGCGCCCTTGTAAAGGCTTCCATACTGACCTGGTCCAGGATGGAGACATGAGGCTTCTCAGTCAGCTTCATCTGCAGGATGGGATGTGGATGGACGGCATCAGCTTTCACATAAGGTGTATAGCCAGACAGCAAATAGGACAGACAGATTCCTGAAGGGCCATTACCTGGGAAGGAGGGGAAGAGACACAGTGATGGATGGAGGCCCATTGTTGCCAAGTCCAGTTTCTAAAGGGGAAGAGATGGCTGCCCCAGTTCCTATCTCTCCATGAAGATCCACCAGTTAAAAATCACACAAAACAAAACCGCTACAGAATATACTTTTATAGGACTTTAGGTGTGAAAATGATAGCTACAAGATATCCAAGCCGATGATCCACAGCTCCCCAGATACCTTGTCTATGGAGCCAAAGCTGTCTCGATATGAAGGGGCCAGATGCTAACTGGGCTATAGGCTCAACACTAGTAGCCCTCCCAAGCTCAGTCTGACCTCTATTTGGCATTTAAAGCCCTTCATAACTTAACCTTTCCCTACCTTTCCAGTATTTTTACACTTACAAGTCTCATCCACACACCTTAAGAGTCCAGTTACTCCTGTTCCTCACATGTCTCTGACAGGATCCTGCCTTTGCTCTGGCTTCTCTGTGTGCATGGGATATTTCCTCCTCTTTGCTTCCCTAGCTTACTTCAAGACTCAGCTCAAGTCCTCCCTTTTGCAGGAAGTAGATATAGTCCTATGTCCCTTTAACTCTCATGTCCCTCTGAGATTGACTTCTATATTTTATATACCTTAGGATAAAGTTATTTACTTTCCAATTAATTTTAAATTCTTTTTTTATTGAATATTATTTTTGTTGCATTGGTCAATCAAGGATGTATTTAGTATTTCTGCTTTTCTATGTTTGTTAGTGAAATTATATCCCAATATGTGGTGATTCTTTTTTTAAGCATATGCAATTCACTACAAAGAAATCTGTTGGGTTTATACAATAAGTAAGAAGGCTGGATCAATATCGTCATTATCCTAATTTTTATAAAAAGTTTACAAAATATTGTTACATGATCTAATAATAGAAACAGATATGATTTTACCAGTGGAAAAGACATTTTGAAAGGAGCATTACTATCTGCTTTGTTGCTGCATTCCATATGACTTATAACTGAAACCTTTTCTATGTATTATCTCATTAGTAAAATGTGAGCTCCAGGGTATATAGACTGTCTTTTATTTTTCTGTTTGTATTTCAGCAATAAGCATAGTGCACATCATAAAAGTTTAACTTTCCTTCCTTCCTTCTTTCCTTTCTTCCTCCCTTCCTCCTTCCTTCCTTCCTTTCTTTCTACCTTCCTAACTTACTTTCTTCTTTCCTCTCTTCCTTTCTTCTTCTCTCCCTCTCTTCTTTCTTACCTCCCTTCCTTCTTCTCTTCTCCTTTCTTTCTTTCTTCCTTCTTTTCCTTCCTTCCTCTTTTCCTTCCCTTCCTTCCTCCTTTTCTTCCTTCCATCTCCTTCTTTCCTTCCTTCATTCCTTTCTGCTTTCCTTCCTTCCTGCCTTCCTTCCTCCTTTCTTCCCTCTCTCCTATTTCTTCTTCCTTCCCTCCCTTCTTTTCTTCCTCTCTCCTTTCTTCCCTCCCTCCCACCAATTGCTTGTGCTTCTACAAGTATTATTTTCCCTTACTCTTGACCAACTTCAGATCTTGAGGTTCATGATAACTGTCACCTAAGGATTCAAAAGCCTAAGAGACTCTTCTTTCTCAGAAGGGAATACTCACCAATGATGATCACTGGAAGGGGCTCCTTCCACACAAAACACATGATCGCAAGAAAAGGTTTCAAAGCCAGAAACCAACCTGTCAGGGCTGAAGAAAAAGATAATTATTGGGGTGACCTGAGCATTATTAAGCATGAAGGGGGGTCTGAAGCCTTTTATCTTGGCCAGTGATGATCCTTGCACCACATCTTCAAGTAAGTGAGAAGATAGAATTTGGGGCTGGAAGAGAGTAGATAAGTTACCTAGTCCAACCTTCTCATTTTCTATATAAGGAAACTAAGGTTTATAGAGGGAAGATCTTGACCCAAAGCCAAAAAGATGGTAAATAATAGGGAAAAGACTCCGGCCTAGGTCTTCCCAATCCTTTATCCATAGCACCCTGGTGGAGGTCTCTTTTCTCAGACTTAACCTTCTCAACTACCACACACTCTACTCTAGAACCCTGCCTGGGCAAAGACAGGGGCTCCCTAGAGGATGTGGACCCAGCCTGAGACCCTGCCAGCTCTTGCCTTCCTCCAGCCAACTCTCCTTTCCTTTAAATGTTTATCCTCCCTCCTTATCCCTGAAAAAACCCAGCAGCAGCTGCCCCTGCCTTCAGATTTCATGAGCGTTCTTGTCTTCTTTGCTTTTGCTTCTCGGATCAGCCCTGACCTGTCCGCCTGTGCAGAACAACCCTCCCTTCCCTTGATGGAATTTTAGAAAATATATTCTTATTACTATATGTTAAAGGCATTTTGGCATGGTAAACCTGTAATGATAGGATGCTGGGAGGGGAAGCAGGGGATAGAGGATAGGGGCTAATACCTGAATGATAGCCATCCACTTGGGGAAAGGTGGAGCTGGTAACCTGAGCTAAGGAGAATTTGGCCATCCATTGGGCTTAAGGTACATCAATCAATTCTGCTCTGCAAATGAGGTCCCTTTCTCATACTTCCAACAAGAGCCAGGAATTTAGAAGGCAGCCCCCAAATAAACTTAAAAAAAAAACTGGAATGATCAGAGATTGCCTCTAGGAAGGAAGGGTTATCACTGGAAGGAACAAGTAAGAGGAAATGGCAATGATGTTGTTTTTTAAGATTTGCAAAGTCCTTTATGTCCATTATCTCATTAGTCTTTATAACAACTCTCCAGGACAGGTTCATATTACCCTCTTGCATAGAACCAATACTGACTAGAGTCCCCTCCTTAAGGAATAGTTAATAATAATCTTCCACTATTGGAATAATCTCTTAATTGGGTCTCCCTAAATCAAATCTATCTCAACTGAGGTTGAGATAGCTTCCTATACACACCTGCCCAAGTGATTTTCCTAGAGTGTAAGCCTTCTGATCATCCCCTCAATAAATGTCCATGGCTCCTTATTGTCTCTGGAATCACACATAAACTGTCTAATGTTTTGCAACCTGCCTTTGCTCTCTTTCCACCCTTATTATATTCCTTACTCTCCTTCCAGTCAGGAGATGGAGTGGACAGAGCCCTGGGGCTGGAATCAAGAAAAGAGGAGAACAAAACCAATTTTAGACCCTGGGTAATTCACTTTCCCTTGTCTGCCTGTTTCTCCTCAAGCCTCAGTTTCTCCATGTGTGAAAAGAGCTAG
This sequence comes from Dasyurus viverrinus, assembly GCA_020854095.1. Classification (NCBI taxonomy): domain Eukaryota; kingdom Metazoa; phylum Chordata; class Mammalia; order Dasyuromorphia; family Dasyuridae; genus Dasyurus; species Dasyurus viverrinus. The sequence goes on along the minus strand of CM036998.1, from coordinate 2,858,411 downwards.
AGAAGGAAATGATAAACCACTCTAGTATTTTTGCCAAAGAAATCCCAAAAGAGGTCATGAAAAGTCATTCATGACTGAACCAAATCATTAACAAATATTTTGTTTGACAGTCAAGCAACCAGCATTTGTTAAGCACCTACTACATGCCAGACAATATGTGTGCTAAATTCTGGGGTAAAAAGAAAAACAAACAGAAAAATCATTGGCATGCAAGCGCTCAAAGTTTATTGCAAGACACAACATTCAAACAGCTAAGTACAAACAGGATACAGACAGCATAAATTGGTAGATAATCTCAGAAGGAAAGTACTAACATTTATAAAGACTGGGAAAGGCTTTTTGCAGAAGATGAGATTTTAGTTGAGATTTGAAGACAATAGGAGTTCACTGAGGTCAAGGCCTGTTTTGTTTTTTGGATTTTGGGGTTTTTCTGTCTTTTTATCTTCAATGCCTAGTGCAAAAAAAACAAAAACAACAACAACAACAACAACAACAAAAAAAAACCCACCAGGGAGTGAATAAATACTAGGTGCCAGAATGATACTGATACAGCCCAGGGCCAGAAAGAATAGTCCTGGGATTCCCATGTAGAGCTATGTCTTCCCATTCAAAACAAGGCTGAACTTGGAAAAGTCACTCAGGTTGATCTAGCCTCTTCTCAGACATGGTTACAGTCTGTAAACTATATTCTAAACTCTAAATGGGTCCATTCCAAAGCTTTGCCATTTCTATTTGGAGTGAAGTTTCCTCTCTGTAAAAATTGCAGATTGTTAAGAAGCTCGTAGGTACACCAGAAATCATCTCATCCATATTTTGCCCTGATTATTTCAGCTTAATAAATGCTGAAGAACTCGTGACAAGGAATTCATCATGTCTTGAGGTCATCTATTCCACAGTGGGATTGCTCTCATAGAAAAAATGATCTTCCTTATATTAAAGTGGATTCCCCCATAATGTCCTCCCCTCAAACCCCCCACCACCACCACCATTGTTCCCAGTATCCCTCTGGGACCAAGCAGAACAATTCTAATTTCTATTCCACTAAAATTACTTGACGATCCTCTTCTGAGTCTTCTCTTATTGAGGTTAAATATAGTGAGTTCCTTTACCTGAATATCCTATGTTCCTTAGAATGTAATCTCCATGAGGATGAGGACTGTTTCATTCACTTCTCTGTATCTCCAGCCCCTAACATGGTGGCTTGCCTACAGAGCAGCGCAGGGGCAGTTTCTCCAGCTCATTTTACAAATGAGGAAACTGAGACCCACAGAATTGACCACCTAGTAAGGATCTAAGGTCATACTCACAAAAATGAGCTTCCTGACTCCTGGCCAACACTGTATCGCTGCTGCCCTCCAACCCTGGCTACTGTTACTATTATTCCAAGCCTTGTGCTCTCTCCACTGTACAACACTCCCTCAGTTTCCTCCTTTGTAAAAAATGAACTAACAAAAAACAAAAAAAGGAGTTGGACTGGACATAACTTTAAGGTCTAAATCCTGTGATCCTGACCTGCTTAGGCCCAATAGGCCGCACAAACAAAGTCCAGGACTTCATCCCATTCACCTGCAGATTTGAACTCCACCCTCACAGCAGGGAAATTGGACTCTCCTCCAGGTGGTAGGGGTGGAGAAGGGCAAGGGTTAGTTACAAGCAAGGACACCGCTCCTGACTCATGGACAAGAGATCTTGATTCCTCTCCATCATCTCCGAACCCTGGAGCGTTCCTTCACCTGAAAGTGGTGGCAATTTCACTGACTGTCCTAAGGAGCCAAGGCAGGACTGGATGTTGGCTGAGATCCTGAGTTCAGTAGCCAATAAAGACACTGTGACCTGCATGAGATTCCGAGGCAAAGACAGGACCTGCTGTCCTTAGCAGGGCTCTCTTTAGGAACCCAGGATTTGGGAACAAAGTCTAGTTTAATCTCATTTTATAGAAGAGGAAACTGAGTCCTACAGAGAGCTAAGTTATCTAAAGCGAATTCCTTGAGAGGAGGGACTTTTTTTAAATCTTTCTTCCTTTGTCTTTGTACCACCAATGCTTGGCATAGAGCCTAGTACAGTAGGGACTTAATGCTTTAAGGTCATACAAATAGTAAGCAGCAAACCCAGGATTTATGACTTTAAATTCCATCTTATTTTTACACTACCACCATTATCATCCTAACAGTTAACATTTACCTCGAATCTGACAAAGACAGTCCTGAGATGGTTGTTAATCATTGCTGAATTCCAACAAAAAATTTAAAAACTTTGTAAAACGCTCTGCATCCACTACTTTCACCAGATCCTCACTGGAATTACCTCTAGGGCAGATGTTGTTGTGATTCCCCACTTTATAGATAAACAAAGGCCCAGAGAATTTAAATCACTTGCTAATCATGTCTAAAGCAGGATCTGAATCCAAATCTGAACACTCTCTCTCTTTATGACATGGTCAAAGACTCATAAATCTTCCACCTCTCCACCCTTCCAAAGCCTGATGTCACTCTGGGAGGGATGCCAAAGGCCTCCTGGGAACTATTATAAAGGACCATAACAACTGATAACAACTGTACTAACTGCTACTTGTATGAGACTTTAAGGCCGGCAAAGCCCTCTCTTTACAGCCTGACGAGCACCCTGGGACAACACCCCGCATGACATAAATGCTTCCTGGATAAATGAATGAATGAAGCCTCTCAGTTACCTCAGACTTTTCAGACGGAAAAAGGGAAGCACGTTTGGATTTAGGAATATAATAATGATGTTCCACCTTTCTGTAGCACTTTAGATAATCAAAACACTTTTCTCCCAACAAGCAACGAAGTTTGTAGGAAGTATTATTATTATTTCCACTTTATAGAACAAATTACCTCAGCTCACACAGCTTTTAAAGGAGCACTACCCGAAGACCCTGGGGCTCCAAAAATGGTCCTCTTTCCCACCGTGGTGCCCTGGGGATGTCCTAAGTGCCCGGGAAACCCCCTGGGACTCCTGTTAGAAAGGCGGCAACTGAGGGGGTGTTGTATAGTATTCAGTAATAACAGTAGCCAGGATGGAGGGCAGCAAGGGATGCCGTGGGGAGTGTTGGGCCAGGAGACTTTGAGAGTTCAAGTCCCACAAAGTACTGTAGGAGTGAGTCACTCCTCCAGAGTGAGGCTCGGTGCATCCCTGGATCCAAGGACTGGTGGGTTTTTTAAGCAGGAAGACGTTTATCATTGAACTGCTGGCCCCCAAGCCCCGAAGCGGCCGGGAATACCCGGAGCTGTGGTCCCGGAGGGTTTCCAGGAAATCAGCCCTGGGTCCGGGGTCCCGGAGGTTCCAGGGTCGATTTTCCCGCAGGCGTTTGGGGCGCTGCGCGCACGCCCCCCCCCCCCCAACTCCAACTCCCCTCACCTGCTCAGGGGCCACGCGTGGGAAGATGCGGCCAGGCTGGGCCTCCCGGGACTCGGTCCGGCTAGTCCTCCAGAACACCCATTGCTCAGAGCCGCATGGGACGCGGGGTTTATTTCACCGGGTGGCAGGAGGCGGGGCCGGGAAAATCACTTTCATAAGCGTGAGTCAGCAGGGTCTTTTCATATGAATGAACTGGAGCTCCTCGGGTTACCGGCTGTCTGACCGCCTTAAAGGGGCCGGCCTCCCTTTCCGCCGCCGGCCGCTGGCCGGGCCGGCCTCCTGGGCTTGGGTCCGGGACTCTCTCCCGCGGTCCCGCGCTCGCCGAGGTCTGGACCCCGAGCGAGGCCGAGCCCAGCAGCAGGAAACTGTCGTTTCTGACCTGGGAGGGAACGCAGATAAAGAGCTAGAGGAATTCGGAACCCGCAGGGTCAGAACTGGGAGGGAACCGCAGGGCAACGCATCCAACCCCTTTGTTTCGCAACCTGGACTTTGAATGTCTGAGGAAGTCAATAGACTTGCCCAAGATCACACGACTCTTCCGTCCCAGGCAGGGTCGGAACTTGGCTCTTTGGGGCTGACGGTCAGTGCCTTATTAGAGGCTCTTGGATCCCTGGGCCCAGAGTCACCAAGGCCCGAATTTAAATCCAGACTCGGTCACTTCCTAGCTCGGATGGTCCCGAGGCAAGCCACTTACCCCGCTGTCTGCCTCAGTTTCCTCAACTGTAAAATGGGGATGGTAATCGCTCGATATTTATAAAATACTTCCCCAGTGCCCCAAATCCGTATTTACCAGCCCGACTCCCTCAGGGAAACTGAGACCCAGGGAGGTTAAGGGTCAACAGCAAGGCCACCCAGAGAGCCAGGATGTCAGTCTCTCAAAAAGTATCTGCTAGATGCCCTGGGGACAAAAAATAAAAATGGAACGTCTGCCCTGTAAGCACTTGCGCTCTCCCGAGGGAGATGTGTACAGGTCTGGGTGCATGCGAAACAGACACGGGACATGGCGCTTGATGGCATCTTGACGGCACCTGGGAGGTCTAAGAGGCAGAAGTGAGGAGGGATGCCTTGTGAAGGCAAGAAACGGGAACCGCAGGGTAGTGCGTCAGAGAGACTCTAAAAGGGTCACTGGGGGGATTGCTGTTTGTCCTTCCTTCTCAGAGAAGACCATGACACGGGGCAGGAGATGTCATGACTTGCAAGTGAATTGGATTTAAGAAAGGGAGGGCTGTGCCAAGTCAGCAGTTTCGCTTTCTCCTCTGGAGCCTTCTGGAGTGGGTTGAGCACAGCTGGTAAGGATATGATTCCCTGTGTGGTCAGAGGGAAAGGAGGAAAAGTAGCAGGAGGAGGGGGGAGGGAAGGAAGGAAGGAAGGAAGGAAGGAAGGAAGGAAGGAAGGAAGGAAGGAAGGAAGGAAGGAAGGAAGGAAGGAAGGAAGGAAGGAAGGAAGGAAGGAAGGAAGGAAGGAAGGAAGGAAGGAAGGAAGGAAGGAAGGAAGGAAGGAAGGAAGGAAGGAAGGAAGGAAGGAAGGAAGGAAGGAAGAAGGAAGGAAGGAAGGAAGGAAGGAAGGGAGGGAGGGAGGGAGGGAAGGAGGGAGGAGGGAGGGAGGAAGGAGGGAAGGAGGGAGGGAGGGAGGGAGGGAGGAAGGAAGGAAGGAAGGAAGGAAGGAAGGAAGGAAGGAAGGAAGGAAGGGAGGAAAAGAAAAAGAAAGAAGATGAAGGAAGGAAGGAAGGAAAAAGAGAGGTGGGGAGAGAGAAAAGGAGAAAAGAAAGAAAAAAGAAAGGAAGGAAAAAGAAAGAAGGAAAGATAGGGAGAAAGAAAGAAAAGGAGAAGGGAGGGAAGGAAAGAAGTGAAGGAGAAAAGAAGAAGAAATAAGGAAGAATACAGAGAAAGAAGAAAAAAGAAAGAAAGGGAGAAGAGAAGGAAGTGAGGGAGGAAGGAAGGAAGTGAGGGAGAAAGGAAGGAAGGAAGGATAGAGGGAAAGGAAAAAAAGAAAGAAAGAAAGAAAGAAAGAATGGAGGGAAGGAAGAAGGGAAGGAAGATGAAAGGAAAGATGAGAAAAAGAGGGAGGAGAGAAGAAGAGAGGAAAAAGAAAAAAAGGAACGAAGGAAAGGAGGGAGTGGAGGAGGCAGTTATGTAACTGGAAATGGTCAGTTGGATTCCCAGTGAGGCAGCTACACTATTTGTCCTTCATTCTCAAAGAGGACCATGACATCAGAGAGGTGATGCAATGATTTATAAGTGAATTAGATTGAAGTGAGGGAGGGCTATGCAAAGTCACCATTCTCACTTTCTCCTTCAGAGCCATATGGGTCCAGATATAGATCAAGATGACTAGAGATAGCCTTGGATACAGTGGCCTTTTTAAGCCCTTTCCCAGGTCTCAGTTTGACTGAGTCAACACCCATTCAGTAAAATGGTACCCTGGAGCCTAAAATCTAGAGCACATATAGGTTCAATCCAAGTTCTCTGACTTCAAATTCAGGACTCTTCCCATGATGTCATATTATTCTCACACACTGGCCCTCATTTCTGAGTTTTATATACTTTATATATTATATACTTGAGAAATATCACCATTATTGTTCTCACGTTACTCATGTGTTTTGTCTAAAACCCAGGGCTTTGCTTTATTTTACAACATAGATTTTAAACAGTTAACATGCTCCTATCCTGGGGTGGTCAATGACTTCAAGGTTGGGAAAATTCTCCTATAAATGGTTTTTGTCTTTGTAGGATTCCAGTACCAAGAGCTGCATTAGAGGTCATGTAGTCTACCCTACTTCCAGCCACTGATCACATACTTGAAGATACAACTAAAGGACCCTCCAGTTTTAAAATTCTATAAACATACCACTTAGAAACAAATCTATTTGGAAACTCAGGTTTCTTTTCTGTAAAATGAGATGGTTAGAGAAAGTGGCCTCTAGAACTATGAGTCATAGCCATGGAATGCTGCGATCCATTTCCTCCCCCTCAAGTGCCTAGCATAGAGTCAGGCTGTGTTGTAAGTGAAACAGGAGGGGTGGAAGACACAGGATTGTTAAGGGGGGGGGGGGGGAAGTACATTATTTAAAAATGTGTGGAAGGTCATGGAATGAAAGGATAATATACTTCAGGCTAAGAGAGTAGTTGGAGACCATTGTGTCCAACTTCCTCATTTAGCAGATGAGGAACTGGAGCCCAGAAGAATTAAGCAACTGTTTAAGGTCACATGTAGAGCCCAAATTTGGACCAAGTATACTTTTTATTGCACCATGTTATTGTTGTTTTTGTTATTGTTCGTGAGAGAGGAACTGACAAGATATAAATTGTAGTCTCTAAAATGACTAAACTAGTGATCTATAGTTGAGGGACTGAAGCAGGGAGAGGCTGGAAGTAGGGAGACCAGTTAGGTGACAATTGCTAGGCTTCCAAGTGCTAGTCTTGAGGAGGAAGGACAAAGCTTGAACTAGGATAATGCCAGTAGAAAGGAAAAAAGAGGGAAGGATCCAAGAGGTTTTGAAAGAATCTGGTGGAACTTGATGATCGATTGGATATAGAGGAAGAAAGAAGTTAGTCAGTCAATAAGTATTTATTAAGTGTTTTACTGTGTGCCGGGCAATTTGACTAAGAAAGAAAAAAATTGATATTTCAGATTGTGCAGGGAGGAAATCATCTTCCTGGGTGAATAGTTTATAAATTGGGAAGTTGGGAAGAGGATATATCTCGGGATGGAGTGATAGGGAAGAGGATGAGCTTGGTTTTGGAGTTAAGATTGTGAAAGGACACCTCAAAATAGATGTCCAGGTTAGGTTTTTTGTCCAGTCAGTTTTCAATAATTTTCCAACACTTCATGTCCCCATCTGGGGTTTTCTTGGCAAATATGCTAGAATAATTTGTCATTTCCTTTTCTATCTCATTTTCACAGATGAAGAAACTGAGGCAAATAGAGTGAAGTGATTCATCCAAAGACATACAGCTATTAAATATTGAGGGCAGATTTGAACTCACAATGGACTCTTCCTGAGTCCAGACCTCTATCCTTTGTACCACCTACTTTCCTATAGATGCCTATAGGCAGGATAGTACAGTGGGAAAAACCTGATTGCAGTCAAGCCAGGTTTGACTCCTAGATCAACCATTCACCACCTGTGTGATCTGGGTCAAATCAAGCGTCTATTTCTCCCTCTGTAAATAAAAGGATGGAGATCTTCAACATCCTTTAAAATCCTATAATTTTGAGGTTTAGGTCTGGGATAATGGAGGTCAGAACTAGATATATAGGCTTGGGAGTCAGCAGCTGAGGCTCACCAAAGGTGAGAACAGATGAGTGCAATCTTAGAGGAGAGAGAAAGAAGGGTCAAGAATCTGGAAATGAACTATTCTCTGTATCACCATTACATGCTTCTCTCAACACCCCTCCCCCAGTATATCCTGGGGACTCAGGAGGAAACCTGTTCAGTCTCTCTTTCCTCCATGAGAAAGGGGCTGCCCTTGCATCTGTTTCCTATATCTTCTCCCATCCTCCTTACTCCTCCATCCTTTGGGTATAAAGTAGATTGGAATTTTCCTGTGTTTTTTTTTTTTTTAAAGATCTATCAACTGAGTTACAGTAGTTGCCTCTCCAAAATAACAGAAGCAGACTCTGAGCAGGATAGAGAAAGGGACTGAACCCTAAGGAGGGAAGCAGCAGGGGAAGAAAGGACCATGAAGTTATCCATTAGTTATTCTGCAAGTTTTCCCCTGAACATTGCTCATAATCATTCTTACTCAGTTAGCCATGCAGAATTGTTCCATTTCCATTTTAATCTAGAGAATCTAAGAGAGAAGAAGGAAGAAGAAGAAAGAAGAAGAAGAAGAAGAAGAAAAAGAAGAAGAAGAAGAAGAAGAAGAAAGAAGAAAGAGAGAGAGAGAGAGAATCTACCCCAAATGTTCAAAGGGACTATTTGTGTCCCACTTGTGGCAAAGCACCCCAAGCTCATATTGGTCTGTGCAGTTGGACACCCTGTAACTCTGATCTAATATAGTGATGACATTTGGGTCCTCTTCGAGTATGAAGAACAACAATCAACCATGAACATTCAACATGAACACTTTTAACTGGTTTGACTTCCTTAAAGTCAAGACTGAAGGGTTAATTTAAGTTGGAAGGGAGTCTTGGATCTGGATTTTGTGTTCTCATGCTGACATGTGTGACTTTAGAACACTCCCTTCCCCTCCCAATCTCAGGTTGCTTCTTGGTAAAAAGACGATCCGGATAAATTAGAGATCTCTGAGGTTTTTTGTTTGGGTTTTTTCCCCTCTGCTCTGACATTCTCTGAAGCCAGCTGGCCCTTTGGACTTTGGCCTCCTTGGATCAGTATTCAAGGAGCTTACATCACCTAAAGATGCCTAGTCCCAGGCTCCACACACAGTGCCCAGTAATTTTGGGAGATTTAACTTGGATGAATTCAAGCGGAAAACTGAGACACCTTGTGTTTATACCGTGTTTCTCAGTCTTCCATCCCTTGGACGTGGGTTGGAATTTTCAGATGGGCAAATTGAGGCAGAAAGAGATGAAGTCAGTGATTCCTTCTGGGCCAAGCTCTAGTCTAGGAGGATTAAAGAAGTCCTGAGGGGGATCTTTTGACCAACATGGCTCCTGATAGCCGGAGAAGGGAGAAGGGACCAACGGGGTCAAGGAGTACCAGCTTAATGTTTGACAAGATGTTGTCTTGGAATCCTTTGTCCCAATGACCTTCTGCCTCCTCCAGAACCAAGCTTCAGTCTGATTTCACCAGGTCTACTGATCACTACTGAAAAAGGTCATTATACAGATGGTCTGGAAAGGTCAAGGGAAGGATTTATTTATTTTGTTTTGGTATATGAGTTTTACACCTTAATTTTTTTTTGAACGAATGGATAGATGGGGTGATATTATCAAAGGAACCCTGATCTCCTTTAATTGTTCTTTTATCTGTGCTCCCCGCAGCTTCTGCTCCTCATGATGACAGACACTAAGCCTGGCTCTTTTTCAAGGATTTTTGGAAATTTCTCAACTTCCAAATAAGTGACCAAGAATGGACTCTCTTATTTGGTTACTTTATTTATTTAATGATGGGGTTATCAGAAATAGAATTTTTGTTTGTTCTACTTTGGAAGCAGAGACAGAAGCAAACATAGATAGAAGTGATCGGAGGGCAAGCAGAGACAAAACACTGAAAGGTTTTACTTTTGTGAATTTGGGTGATTCCTTTCTTCCCTTACCCTTTATGATTTGGTCCTTGAATGCCTTCTCTGTCACTCCATGAGACCCTTGGGTTCCACATCTATTGTGATTCCTCAAGGATGTGGTGGATTTGGGGGGTTAAAGGGGAACGGACTTAGGAATGAGTGGAGAAGTGGGGGCTGTGCTCCTTTTTACAAAACCCTGCTTGAACATAAGGAATTCAAAGCAATCCCATTACCTTCATCTGAGAACACCAGCTGCTCCCCTCCAAACCTGCTCCTGTTTTAAAGAGCCTGCACTCTCCTTCTGCTCCCCTTCCTAGATGCAACTACCAACCCAACTCTGTATTGAGAGATTCCGGTCTCTATATTTTTGCCCATAAGGCAAATCCAAGACCCTTTTCCCAGTGGAGGCATCTTGTACGCACCGGGGACAAGAGTCCAAGGGCCTGTGCCCCAGATCTGCCATTTACTTGCTTTGCTAATAGGATACTTCCCCCTCTCTGCTGCTTTGTACAATCAGGGGGCTGGACTCCACATCTGAGGTGCCTTGAAGAACTAACATTTTAGAGCTCAGCTCAAATGCCTCCCACAAAGCCTCCCACATGAGGTCTTTCCTGATTTCCCCAGCTGTTAAGGCTGCCTCTGAATTGTCTTGAATTTCTTTTTTTATACATTTTGTTTATACTTGTAGGAATAAGTATTATATCCCCCTATAGAATATTCCCTGACTTTTCCACTTTTCTCTTTTATCTCTGTCCAATGCAGATCTCCCATTTTTGGGATTTTCACTGACTGTCTCCCATGCTTGAGTTTCTCTCCGTCATCCTCATCTCTTGGCTTCTCTGGCTTCCTTCAAGGCTCAACTAAAATCCCACATTCTAGAAGAGCTTTTCCTGATCCTCCTTAACCTTAAGGTCTTGTTTCTTCCTAAGGCAATTGGGGTTAAGTGACTTGCCCAGGGAAGGGCTGCCAAACAGCCAGGACGTGTTAAGTGTCTGAGACCAGATTTGAACCCAGGTCCATCTTACTTCAGGACTGGTGCTCTATCCACTGCACCACCTAGATGCCCCTTTAATGTCTTTTTAATAACTGTCTCTAAATATAGGTGTGTGAGTATGTGTGTACATATTTTATATATACATATATATGTGTGTGTGTGTGTGTATACATATTCTATTTCTTTTTCCACTCTTCCCTCCCTTTTCTTCTTCTCTTCCTTCTTGTCCTTGTCCTTGTTCTTCTCATCCTCTTCCTCCTCCTCTCTCTCTCTCATCCTGTTCTTCTCCTCCCTCTCTTCTCTCCTCCTCCTCCTTCTCTTCTTCCTTCTCCTCTTCTTCCTCTTTTTTTCTCATTTGTGTGTGTGTGTGTGTGTGTGTGTGTGTGTGTACATATGGATTTATGATGCCATGGTCCACTTGGTGACTAACAGTGATTGATTGACAAAGTGAGCAGCTTCCTTGACATCTGGGACACTAGTCTTCCCTGGTCCTCCTCTCATTCTCCTTGATCTCATTTGCTGCTCCCCTAGCATTGATGTTCTCCAAGGCTCTCTCCTTGGACCTCTTCTCTTTTCTCCTAAGTAATGTCCTATCTACCCATAGAGCCAAGTATTATCCCAATGCAAATGTCCTCCTAATCTGTATATTGGTCTGTTAGGCTTCATTTTTGTTTGGATATCCTCTTGGTTTTCAAATGCAGTGTGTCCAAAGCATCTTTCCCCAAAGTAGATCTTCCTTGAAAATTCTCTATCTCCATGGAAGGTATCACCATCTTCCAATAACTCAGTTTATACTTGGACTTATACTTCATTCTTCACTTTCCTTACCTTACGTATCCACTCAGTTGCCAAGTTCTGGTTAATTCTGCCCCCACCCCCACCCCCAATCTCTCTCAATTTTCTCCATTCACAAATTCTAATCTCTATCATACACTATTGGAATAGCTTGTGACTTACTGGTTCTCCCTGCCTCCTATCTCTTTCCTTTTCAATCCATTCTCTTTGTTCAGATGTCAAAATAATCTTCTAAACCAGGGTTCTTAACTAGGAAATCATTAACTTGTTGTTTTTTTTTTAAATAAAATATTTATACAACTATTTCAACACAATTGGTTTCCTTTGCAATTGCATTTCTGTGTGTAATATTTTATGCATTCAAAAACATTATTTGGAGAATGGGTCCAAAGGCTTCTCCAGATTACTGCCTAAGGGCCCAAGACACAAACAGAGTTACTTAAGGACTCTTGCTATAATGGTTTAGATTCAGGGGTCCTCAAACTACAGCCTGAGGGCCAGATGAGGCAGCTGAGGACGATTATCCCCCTCACCCAGGGCTATGAAGTTTCTTAATTTAAAGGCCCACAAAGCAAAGTTTTAGTTTTTAGTATAGTCTGACCCTCCAACAATCTGAGGGACAGTGAACTGGCCCCCTATTTAAAAAGTTTGAGGACCCCTGGACTTTAGAACATTGACCACGCTCCTCTCATGCTCAAAATTTTTTTCAAAAAGAAAATATACATTCTTTTAGTCAATTAATCATCAAGCATAAATTAAGTCCATATCATGGTCACCTAAACTGTTGTAGTACCAAGGATGCAGAGACAAAAAGGAAGCATTTCTTATTCATATCAGCTTATTTTCTGAAAGGCAGTTGGATGGAACAGCAGATAAGGTATGGAACCTGAGTTAAATTTAGCATTGAATATTTATTAGCTTTATGATACTGGGCAAGTATGATTCTGTTTGCCTCATTTTCCTTGAAAAATGCTATCCACATCCAAAGAGAGAATTGATAAGGTCTGAGTGCAGATCATAACATACTTTTTTAAAAAATGTAGTGTCTGGACTAGCTCTCTGGAGGATCTCGGGATCAGCCTTGGTCTTAGTGGAGGAGTGAATGACACAGGAGAGCCACCAGAATGGTCAAAGATGGAGTCCTTATTTCAAGTCCTCTTAGCCCTTAAATACCTTGTAATGTAATCATGATGATATGATTACATCATTACAGCACACTAAGCATGTGCCAACTAGAAAACAAGTATATCACACTGAGCAAATGCTAACTATAAGCACCCTGCTATTGATATGTAAAGGCCTCTTTACTATAAGTATCCCTTACTTCAAGTAGAACCCAGGTTGTCACACCCTCCTTGACTTCTCAAGAAGGGTGAGAGCCCTTAGGGGAGATGGGAAGCCAAACCAGATATTATCAGCAGGTTCCCTCTGGTCTGAAAGGTCTTATATCTCACCCAGAATTCCCACACTAATTGTGGCCTTCTATATCTCCCACTTTCTTTTGTTTTAGTTGAAACAGTTATACATAAATCCATCAGCATGGGAGGTATTCACATGCAAGCAGTAATGTAACAAACAATATGGATCAGCATGAGATTACAAAAGATTCTATAAGTCCTAGAAGGAGGTTATATAAATAACAATCACACATATACCTCCTTCAGCAGCCAAGAGATAGTCCAAAACCAATCTATTGTCCATTGCTTAATGTGTCAGGAAATCCAGTGATTCCTGCAGCAGTCTTATCAACAATTTTTGATGTTCATGAGTCAATTTGCCATACACATGGGGCAGCTGGATGGCTCAGTGGATAGAGCGCCAGCCTTGAAATCAGGAGGTTCTGAGTTAAAATCCAGTCTCAGACACTCAATACTTCCTAGCTGTGTGACCCTGGGCAAGTCACCTAACCCCAATTGCCTAAAAAAAGAAACAAAAACCCAAGTAAAGTCCTTTAGCATATGAAAGCAGATTATGGCACTCTAATATATTTAAGAGCCCAGTGATCTGCTTCTGAGTTACCAACAGATCTTGCTTCTCTATTAACCTAACTATGCATGGTACATACGCCCCTGGGGTGGGGGAGGCTCTTTTCTTAGTATTTGCTCCATTTCAGCTGAAAAAGAAAACACTTTAGTCCTTACCAAAATTCCCCACTTATCTATTTTTATACACACCCTATTTCCGGGTCACAGGGACTTCTCCACTGAGCTTACGATCCTGTCAGTCGAGCTGCTGAGTTGTAGGGCCCCACGTCCAGAGTCTCACATCCAGAGCCTCACATTTAGTGCCCTACATTGGGCACCAAAATGTAATGTCCGGGCTAGCTCTCTGGAGGATCTAGGGACCAGTCTTGGTCTTAGTGGAGCAGTGAAGGAGGCAGGAGAGCCAGGAGGCTGGTCAAAGATGGAATGTCTCATTTCCAGTCCTCTCAGCCCTTTTATACCTTAGTACAATTACATCATTACAGCACACTGAATATGTGTGAACTAGAGAACCATTACATCACCACAGCACAAGTGCTAACTAGAAGCACCCTGCTATCGATACGCAAATCCCTCTTACTGTAAGTGTCCTTTGCTTCAAGTAGAACCCAGGTGTTCACACCCTCCTTGACTTCTCTGGAAGGTGAGAACACCAAACTAGACATTGTCAGCAGTTCTCTCTGCGCTGAAGGGTCTTATACCTTACCCAGAGTTCCCCAAATCTTTCAAATGAGGGGTTCATTTCCCAGAGATGTTGTGAGACTCAAATAAAATAATATTTATAAAATCCTACCACATTGTCTAACATAAGTAATATATGCTTGTTTCTTCCATTCCTATCAAGGGAGACAACACTTATATATGATGCATAAAATAAATATATGATATATTTTAAACAATATATATATATATATACATACACATACATGTAAATATCCTAGGAAGGAGAGCAGTAGCAGCCAGTAGCAGATCAGAAAAAGCTTTCTTTGGGAGAAGGTAACACATGAGTCAAGTTTAGAAGAAAAACAGGGATTTACTTTAAAGTGAAAGTGAGGAAAAAGTGCCTTCAGCTACTAGACTTGGGAGATGGAGCATCATTTGGCAGGAAGAGCAGGAAATCCAGCATGGGTGGACTGCAGAGTAGGAAAGGACTAACGGAAGGGTTGGTTGGGGCCAGTCTATGAAGGGCTTTAGAAGTCAAACAGAGAACTCAGTATACATTGGATCCTAAAAGAACTATGGGAAGCATCAGTTTATTGAGTGAACTAAGAGACATGTGCAGACCAGGGTTTTAGGAAAATAATTTAAGAAGCTCCATGGAGATGGATTGGAGAAGTGGGAGATTTAAGGTAGGAAGACCAATTAGAAGGCAATTATACTAGTCTAGGTAAGAGGTAATTAAAGTCAGATGGTAGCCATGTGTGTAGAGAGAATGGGACAGATTGGAGAGGTGAAGTGGAGATAGAAATAACAAGATTTGTCAGCTTATTTAAATATATAGCATTAAGGAGTATGGAGGGAAAAGTCACAAGCCTAAATCACTGTAAGGATAGTGGTACCTTTGAGAGAGAACAAGAAGGAAGTTCAGGGGGAGGGGTCATTTGAGGAAAAATAATGTTTTTTAATAGTTTTTTATTTTTCCAAATATATGCAAAGGTAGGTTTCAACATTCATCTTTGTGATGGTTTCACAAAGACCTTGTGTTCCAAATTTTTCTCCCTTCCTCCCCCACCTCCTCTGCTCAACAGTAAGCAATTTTCTATAGGTTTAACATATGTGATTCTTCTAAACATATTTACATATTCATCAAGCTGCACAAGAAAAATTAGACCAAAAAGGAAAAAATGAGAAAGAAAAAACCCCCAAGCAAACATACAACTCTCCAAAAAGGTGAAATGACTGTGCTGTGATCCACCTTCAGGCTCCATAGTTCTCTCTCTGGATGCAGATGGCTCTCTCCATCACGAGTTTATTGGAATTGTCTTGAATCACCTCATTGTCGAAAAATGTCAAGTCCATCCAATTAATCATTACATAATCTTGTTGCTGTGTACAATGTTCTCTTGGTTCTACTCGCTTTACTTAGCATCGGTTCATGTAAGTCTCTCCAGACTTTTCTGAAATCAACCTGATTATCATTTCTTTTCTTTTTTTTTTTTCCTGAGGTAATTGGGGTTAAGTGACTCGCTCAGGTTCACACAGCCAGTGTCTGAGGGCAGATTTGAACTCAGTTCCTCCTGATTTCAGGGCTGGTGCTCCATCTACTGCACCACCTACCTGCCCTGTTCCATGTAGTTTTGTATTTTTTTTTTTTTTCATCCGAACCAAGTCACTTCATTAGAATGTAAATGGTGGTAATTTTTTGGTACAGATTATGAAAAGGTCAGATAATCAAAATTATGCATGCACTGAAAGACAGTAGGAGTCACACCCACGGTTCCCAGGCATGGGGGGAGCCAGGTGTGGCTTAGCTCTGCTACCACTGTCTTCAAGAATGTGCTTGTCAAAAAGGTATTCTGCCAGAATGGGAGCCCCCATTTTGGGCAGGTCGATTAAATGATCCCCTAGTCGTTTGATGGATTTTACCTGTTTGTCCAGATAGGGGGTTTCGATGAAATCACATCAATGGGGGTCGTTTTTGTCGGTTGCCAGCTTGTGCAATTCTATTTTTAAAAAAGTTTGTAATAGCTTTTTTCCAAACTACATGCAGAGATAGTTTCTAACATTCACCCCTGCAAAGCCTTGTGTTCTACATTTTTCTCCTTCCCTCAACACCTCCTTCCTCCCTTAGGCAGCAAGCAATCCAATATAGAAACATGTGCAATTCTTCTAAACCTATTTCCATATTTGTCATAGTGAGCAAGAAAAATCAGATCAAAATGAGGAGAAAATGAGGGGAAAAACCAACCAATCAAACAGACGACAACCTCAAAGATGAAAATATCATACTGTGATCGACACTCAGTTCCCACAGTCCTCTCTTTGGGTACAGATGGCTCTCTTCATCACAAGATCATTGGAACTGGCCTGAATCATCTCATTGTTGCAAAGAGCCATATCCATCAGAGTTGATCATCGTGTGATCTTGGGTACAATGTTCTCTTGAAGAGAGACTGGTTCTGTTCGCTTCATCCAGCATCAGTTCATGTAAGTCTCTCCAGGCTTTTCATTTCGGAAAAGCCTGATTTCACAGCTGCTCATCATTTCATATAGAACATAATATTCCATTACATTAATTCCCCAAATGATGGGCATCCACTCAACTTCCAGTTCCTTGCCACTACACAAAGGGTGTGAAATTTTAGTAACAAATGATTGACTTTTTCCCCCAAGTACAGAGCACATTCCTTTGCATTTTACTACTCTCCCAGACTTGATGATCTTGTTTTTTGATCTCTCAGGAAGATGGGGCCACCTTCTTGGTCTGGGAGTTCCATCAGCTTCTTTGCATATTCCTTTTCCTAGTGGGAATGGTGTGGGAAATACTTGGCAACATTCTTTGACATTATGTCATCTTGTGGACAGGTAGATGTAGGAGACATGGAGCTCCAGGTTGATCTGCTGGTTGATGGCAGCCTCCAAGTCCTGGTAGTAGTTCTAGCACATTTGAAAGGGAGATAAGATCATCAAGATGGTGAAAAGGAGGAGGAGGGAAGAGAGGAGGAGGAGGAGGAGGGGAAAGAGGAAAAGGAAGAGGAGAAGGAAGAGAAGAAAGAAGAAAGAGGAAAAGGAGGAGGAAGAGAAGGAGAAGGAAGGGGTGAAGAAGAGAGAGGAAGAGGAGAAGGAGAAGGAAAGAGAAGAAGGAAGAAGAGAAAGAATAGAAGGAAGAGGAAGAAGAAGAGAGAGAAAGCACAGAAGGAGGAGGAGGTGTGGATAGGAAGGAGATGATTGCACAGCAGCTGCAGCTAATAGCCTTGTATTTTCACAGGCCAGGAAAGCTTTTCCTTCTTGTCTTTTAGGATACTTCCCTTCAAGGCTACCCTCTGGTAATCCCTTCTAAATAGACTTCCTTAGTCCTTCCAATTTGTTGATGCTTTTTCCTTGCTCAAATAGCCTGTATCACACCCCTTATAGTCCTTCCCTGCACTCAACTGTAAGCTTCGCCAGGGAAGGGTCTGTTTCATTCTGTGTGTGCAGTACCTAGCACGGTCCTCTGAACACAATCTGTGCTTAATCAATTTTTCATAAAGTCTGAGCTGGAAGGGCTGGACCTCTGAAACCAGCTCTAGTCCATTTCTCTTCAGTGTTAAAAAGAGAACTGAGGTCCAGGTTCTCGTCCTAAATTGGTAGCAAGCATCCCAGGTAGGATTTGAACCCAGGATTTTTGCCTCCATAGCCAAGTGATCTTTCCTCCGGCCATATTTCCTCTAAATTATGTTATTGAATGGAATGGAAATGAGAGGCTTACAGTGACTAACAGAGAGACATTACCGATGGTGGAGTGAAGAAGTTCATGCCTTCTGGCTGCAGGTGATATCATAATTTCAATTAAGATATTAATTTCAAGTCACCTAGTGTGCTCTGAGCTCAGCTCTGCAAAGTGCTAGAGGCTTATTTAGTCTTCATTGTCTCTCAAGTTGGGGAGGTAGAGAGAGGGACGGATCTGGAGCCAGACACTTGTTGGAAAAAGAAGGGTATCAGACAGGGGGATCCCAAAGAAAAACTTAGATTAATTTTACATTTTTATCTGGAGTTGGATCTATTCCAGGCCCAGCAATGATTGCAGATCAGGCACATGCTTTCTCTAGTGAAAACTGAGAAAGGACACAGCAGGGAGGAAGCTGGTGTAAACACCTTTTCCCTTGGCGTGTGAAACAAGAAGGCATCTCTGTGGGTTCACATAGTGTCTCCCTGTTGGATGTTTACATTAGGATGGTGTAATGGGAAAAAAATGGATGAATTTGGAATCAGGATACTTAAAAATCTGGTCACAACTTTGTTCAAAAATCCTCAGAGGCTCCCTATTGCTCTTAGCACATTATAGGTGTTTAGTAAATATATGTTTTCTACTAAGTGTTTAATAAATGCTCATTTCCTTCTTGGTGCTTAAAGCTTGTTTCCCTCTAGTACTTAATAAATACTTGTTTTCTTCTAGGTGCTTAATGCTTGTTTCCCTCTAGTACTTAATAAATGCTTGTTTTCCTCTAGGTGCTTAATAAATGCTCATTTCCTTCTAGATGCTTAATGCTTGTTTCCCTCTAAGTACTTAATAAATGCTTATTTTCTTCTAGGTGCTTAATAAATGCTTCTTTTCTTTTAGGTGCTTAATAAATATTTGTTTTCTTCTAGGTGTTTAATAAATACTTATTTCTTTCTAGGGGCTTAATGCCTGTTTCTCTTTAAGTGCTTAATAAATGCTTGTTTCTGTCTAGGTGCTTAATAAATGCTCATTTCCTTTCTCTGTGCTCTAACCGAATTAGGCTACTCTCTGCCACCCTTCTTAGGCTCAGGGCTCCTTACCTTAACTGTCTGCCTGGAATGTTGTCTCTCCCTTGACCTCTTTGCTTTAAGTCTGAGTCAGATACCTCCAGCTTGAACCTTCCCTAATCCTTGCTGGCTGACAATGATGTTCTCCCTGGGACCT
This sequence comes from Dasyurus viverrinus, assembly GCA_020854095.1. Classification (NCBI taxonomy): domain Eukaryota; kingdom Metazoa; phylum Chordata; class Mammalia; order Dasyuromorphia; family Dasyuridae; genus Dasyurus; species Dasyurus viverrinus. Next base: position 2,839,487 of record CM036998.1, on the reverse strand, counting down.
CACCTACCATTCTTGGCTTTTTGTAATGGGGTTATGTAATAGAATTATGTGCATTAAGTTACTCAGCGTTGTATCTTATTTCCCCATTCAATGGTGAGTTCTGAGAAGAGAACTGCTTGTTATCTAACTATCTCTCCTAGCCCCTAACTGAGTGCTCAGAACATTTTCTGAATGAGAGTCAATGCAAGGTGTGTATGGGGAAGGAGCCGCAGCTGGATGGCTCTGGATAGAGCACCAGGCCTGAGTTCAGGAGGATCTGAGTTCAAATCTGACCCCGGACACTTAACTGTGTGCTGGACACTTCACTTGGACAAGTCACTTAACCCCTGCTGCTTACTATTTCAGACAATTTTCTAGTGCTTCAGATTCCTAATAGCTGCATTACCTCAGAGAACTCATATAACCTTCAGAAATTTGGTTTCCTCATTTGTAAAATCGTGATAACAACAACACATATTCTCACCGTTGTTGGGAGAGCAACAGGAATATGAGTCTAGAAAAAGAGTTACTTATATTCTGGCTATCTAGTTGTATCCTATTCTATAGATTAGAAAATGGAGACCCAGGGCTGGAGAATTTAGGTGAAAATCACACAAACACTAAGAAAGGAACGAGATTGAAGATTCAAACTCCAGTCCCCTGCAGAGTAAATAGTTATCTCTCCATACCTTGTATGAAAAAAAAATCAACAATTTTGAAAACCGTAAAGGGCAAGTGATTGTTCTCTGGTCTCAGATTTTTAATTCCTATAAGTTAGGAAGGTGTTTAATAGGGCTACTCAAACTTTTTGGTCTCGTGGCCCTTTATGCTGTGTGTGTGTGTGTGTGGGGGGGGGGGGGGGGGAGTTAAGTGATTTTTCCCAGGATCATATAGTTAGGAAGTATTAAGTGTCTGAAATGGGATTTTACTAACTCTAGGGCTGGCACTCTGCCCACTGTGCCCTACACTATCCTCCTCCCCCGTTTTATGTTCTTAAACGTTATTGAGGACCCCTCCAAAAGAGCTTTTGTGAGATTTATCTATTTAAATTTATAATATTTGAAATCAAGACATCTTAGTATTGTTAATAGATTTGACCCTAAGGTACCCCTTAAAAAGTATCCAGAGCCTGACCCTAGACCACCCCTTGAGAGTCACTGGACTAGAAGGTCTCAGAGCTCTAGCTTTATCTTCCTTGACTATTTGGGGATTCTCAAGAGTACAAGCCAAAAAGTGTTTAGTCCAACTCCTTCATTTAAGAGATTAAGAAATGGAGAGAAAGT